>JABFFI010000732.1:0-12507 GCA_013623725.1 Fusarium robinianum | reverse complement strand
GGGGAGGGGGAGGCGAGGCGAAGATAGCGATGATATAGGGCAGTTATTGGCCTTTTGAGGGAATATCAAGAGAGGGAAAAGTTTGCAAATGCGGGAGGGCGGAAAGAAGATGGTGTGTAGGACAACACCGGGGGGACAGTAAAGGACGGATAGGAAGAACGGGAACAAAGAAGCGGTTGCATGTGAACATACTGTGGCAATACGAAAAAGAACTGCTTTGATAGGATCAGACAAGTGAGGCAAAAGCGAAGGCACAGTGCTCGTCTCATAGAAAAAAAAAAGGACGACACAGATAGACGGGCGAGAATTAAACTGGTGGTTGCCCATGATTCATGCTCACAAGCCACTGGAAAACTCCATCTCTCCAATAGTCTCTCCTCCAAGTTGTCCAGATCATTCCAATACCCCTGGGGCCTGGCGTGCTAAACGCCGCAAACCCGTGGCAAGAAAAAGTTTCAAGTCCTCCATCCATCAGTTCCCATGTGTTTGCATTTGTGATGGTGTTGTCCCAAGACTCAGGCACCAGGGCCCAGTGCCTTGGAACCCGAACCCTCTCCCAAGGCCCATTCCCATCCGACCGGATCTCTTTATCCCTTGGCTCCGAAGCCAACTGGCGTGCTATTCATAGACCACAAAACTCTCCAAAACCGAGCTCATCCGAGAACCGTGCGTGTACTCAGCCTGCTCAGCTTGATCCTGCTGTGCTGTCCTCTTTGTCCGTATCCCGCATTAGAGACTCACTGTCACCGTCATGTTGTTGCTGAGGACCAAGAGCGCTGGGGGGAGCTCATTGCAGAATACCTCCACATCCGACAAGTATTGTATCGATGCCAACTCATCCAAACCAGTCCCCTCCGAAGGAATCGGAAGTGTGGTAAGAAGAACCGCCGTGTCCTTGGAGTGTTGACGCATCAGCTCGTTAAGAATGAGGTGCTGCGCCCTGCTGGGCAGCTCGTTGAATGAAAGATCTACCCCTTGCGTCGTGTATGCTGATCCTGGCTCCTCTTCCTCTTCGAGCCTTGTGTCGAGCCTATACCCCTCAAGCATTTCCGGAAGTCGCGCGCTTGGATCGCCTTGTCCAAAGTTGGAGAACTGCGAGTTCTGCCTTGAGTGGTGTCGTGACTGACCAGCGGAGTATGAGTGCTGAACAGTCTGCTCAGCAAAGGAGATGGTCCTGCCCTCATCCTCGCCCAAGGCCAACCGAGTCTCGGGCATGGGGCGACTTGAAAACTTCCCTAGAGATGACTGTCGTGAAAAGGTTGGTCGCTCGGCCTTTGGTGTTTCCGAGTTGGACTCAGATGGCGCAGCAAAGCTGATCTTTGACCCCTCAGCCTCCGTCGTAATCTTTGTCTCGGGCAAGGGCCGACTAGAGAACCGCACGGCCGAGGACTGACGGGAGACGGCCGGTCGAGGTGTTGCTGGCGCGCTTGGGCGTAAGCTGTCTTCCCTTGATGGACTCATCGGACGCGACCGAGGAGCCGGCCCTGAGGTGGTCCCCACCTTTGGTGAGTCGAGCGCTGGGAACGCCTCCATATTGTTGCCTCCTTTCCCTTGATCTAGCTGTCGACCTCGCTGTGCCTCTCTTCCTCCCGGCGAAGAACGGGATCCGGACCCTATCTGAGACGGACGATTTGGCGCAACTCCTTTCACCGTCGCTGACGATGACATGGTCCCGTACGATGTAGCTACCGATTCTGAAGCAGCGGTCGACCGACGACGTCGTCCTTGCCATTCCCAAAAGTCCTGACGCGCTCTCCCACTAGCCTGTTGACGTCCATCCGTGCTTGACAAGAGGGGCCATTTTGAGGGTTCAGTCGGACCAACTTCATCATCGTCGAACGGGGCGGAGAAGCCATAGTCCCTCTCCTCATCTGCAGAAGAAGGGCCATCGATCTCAGACTCGTCGTCGCCGCTGGACTCGTCGAAAGCCTCGTCAGGCAGATGGTGAGTGTGGATTCCCATGTTTACTCCCATCTTGGAGAGCATCCCGATTGCTGGCCTTCTAGGCATCTCCGGAACTTCCACCATACTCGCACGGCGTCGATCGTAGTTCTCCTCATGGGGGTTATAAACACCTGGTCGGCCAGATGTTGAATCAAAGATGTGTGCTAGATGGTCGGCCTCCTGAGCCGATGTCATATTCTCTGCCCGCCCTCGGAACATTTGCAGATCGTCCCACCACTCCTCGTCTCGTAGACTATCGTTGACCACGATCTCCCAGTCAATGTCGTGGCTGACTCCATGGATGATGAGTTCATAAGTGTTTAGATCGCCGGAGGCTAGACAAAAGACTTTCACTACTGCGTCGATCCTAAGCTTCTCGAGAAGGGCCAGGACCCGTGCGCGTTCTTCGTATACTTCATTCTCGTATTCGACAAACACCATGACTCGGAGCGAGTATGCTCGCCTCCAGGCTTGGACGCTGTGTAAGATGTGACCAAGCTGCAAGATGAGTGTATCTAGTTGAGTGAGTTTACCGCAAGGTAGAATAGAGAAGATAGAGAGGCTTACATGTATCAAAATTCGTTGTTAATAGGTTCTTCCCGTCGGCGGTGACTTCCGCTGACATCTGGATCGGCCACAGATCAACGTATTTCTTACTGCTCGTCCCGTCCTTTCTCGGCGTCTCCAACTTATCAAAACCGCAGCCTACGGCAACATTAAGTCGATACCGAAGAGCTAGGTCTTCGAGAATCGTAAGATACTGGGTTGGTGACATCATATCTTCTGTTCGGATTACGTCTGTCGGGAGAAAACCCTCAAGGAGACGTGCCGACGTGTCCCCCCTTCGCCGACGTGGTGCCTTTCCTTCGGATTTCGGGGGGCGGCGCATCAGGGCTGCAGGTGACGAAGGGATGTCGGGGATCCGGTGCTTCGGGTTTGATCTCCGCAGGTCATCCATGTTGTACAATCCGAGGACGGCAATATTGGGGCGCATTCCACCAAGACCGGCCGATAGGATCAGGTTTCGGATTCCCCAGTTGATTGTGGGCGACATCGTCAACTGCACAAATGCCTTTATTCTAGAAAACTCGGAAATGTAGTTTGTCCAGGCATGCTGCTGAAGCCTTGCCTCGTGGACGCCAGAGTTGAAATCGTCTGTCACGATAACATGGCCTAGAATGTAGAGGGATCCCTTCTTCAGCGAGTTGCAGAACTGAATGAGTCTGGTCTGACGCCTTGGGTTATTGATGAGGAGTATAATGTGCGGCCGCCAAAACTTGATATGTTCCGGCTTGAGTCGCAACAAGTACTTTCTCACTTGGTGATATATGAGGTTTTGGGACACATCTCCCCAGCGCTTCGGAGGGCTAAGGTAGTGAATCAGCAAGAAGAGCAGCACCAAGACGGAGATGGCAATCGCGGCGTAGGTCTCGTCAATGAAGAACATTGCGAAGGCGGAGAGAAGTCCGGCGACCAATGCTGTCTGCCAGTTGAAGAACTTGAAGCCTGGGCGGAAATTGGGGGCTGAGCCAATCTTGAGCAAAAAGCAGGCTAGATTCATAACGAAGAAGGTCATCTAATGGCCAGTCGTTAGCAGATATACCAGAGTTATGAATAACGCCTCAGATATGCCATCACCAAGACTCCCAGTTATCCGGTGAAAGAACCCAGGTGAAGAACAAGGTTGAAAGCCTCCGGTAAAGCTGAATGTTCCCAAACTGCATAGAGTAGGGATTGTGCCGCGAAGAGACATCCTGTTGTAGTTGCTGAAGTGACCTGAAGAGACAAACCCCTTACCTGGTAACCCATAGATATGAAGGTTGCAATCTGGTTGAGATCCGCCAAAAGAGCCACCTGGGCGATGGCGTAGGTCAAGAGCAGCGCAAAAATGGGCTCATCGCCATGTTTAGTGCCCCTTCCGAAGATGGTAAGACCTGGCAGAAGTTTGTCTCTAGCAAACGCCTGGAATAGCTTTGCGGACCCGATAAGACCCATCAGGGCAGAAAAGAAGGTTACGGCGCACTCGCCAGCGAGGATAATAGGTTGGGACAAGTTGGTTAGGGAGATGGCATTCGGGTTTGCCAGAAAGGAGGCGTGAGTTGTGCTCGCAGCGAGAGAGAGGATGACGATAAAGTACGCGATGAAGGTTGTCAACATGGCCCAGAGAGTTCCGTGAGGGATGGACCTGCTCGGATCTTTGAGATCTCCGGACATGGAGGCACCTGCAAAGATGCCTGATGTCGCGCTGGAGAGGGCAGTGTCAGTACATGTCTAGCCCAAGGAGTGCAGACGAATCTCAGTCACTCAAACATACGGGAAGAGGATGCCAAAGAGGTCGCGAAAGGTTTCAAAACCTTTGAACTCGGGACTGCCGAAATGAGGGAGGAAGTTGTCCGTTAGGGTATCGAGACTGACCCCAGTAAAGTGAATTCCGAGAGCATCATCGCGGAACGGCTTCTTGAAGATGGCGGAGACGGGGATACTGATGATGGCGAGAGTTAAGATAGCTAGCAAAGCATTCGATGCCCTCGAGAATGTCGCCGATCCCAGGAAGCAAAGACATGTGCAGAACGCAAGAGCAGCAGTTTGAAGACCATATCCAGTCCAGTAGCCAGCCGGGAAACTTGAGCCCATGTTGAGGCGAATACAGTCGATCAGACCGACGATATTCATGCTGGTGTTGAGGACCTGGGCCAAGTAGAAGAGGATACCGATGGAACCGCCAAACTCGGGCCCAAGGGAGCGGGAGATGAGATAGTAAGCACCTCCGCCTTTAACCTCGCCGTTGGACGCAATGGCAGACAAGGAGAGGGTGGTGAGAAGATCGATGCAATACGCCGTGAGAAGAAGGCCTGTGGTGATGGAGACGGCATTGTTAATCTGTGCACTTTGAGACAAAATTCACTGACGCAATGAAATGAGACTACGACATACCCAGAATGCCCATGAAGCCGATGTGTCCGATAATGATACCGAATCTCAAAAACATGAGGATGCTCATGATATTGAGAAAGACGGGGATGTAAACACCCGACACGGTGCCCAGCTTTGTCCTGTGTTTAGGCTCCATGACGACTGAGGCTCGTCTATCATGAGGATGGGTGGCATTTCTGGCGATACTTGTTCGAACTGGACCTCCGCCATCTTCTCCCTTGCCGTCGGGCCCGCGAGGCGTCGTCATGATGTGAGGGTTCAAAGCAAACAATTGCCCTGGCTCGGGCGAAACGAGTCGTCAACGAAAAACAAATTGGGTTGGAGAGAAGGCATCCATGTGCGGCCCTTAGTCCGAGGCACCCATGGAGAATGTCCTGAGTTGGCACCTATGGGGAGGGATGAGAGAGAGGGATGAGGGTAAAAAAGAAGGATGAGGAGTGTCGAGAGAGGGAGTGTGAGAAACAGACAGTCAGCTTTCTGGTATGCTACCCTATTGTAAGGGCTGGTATGGCAATGTACTACCGATACCCTAGCACATGTAGATCAGATCAGGTAACGAATTGTTCACAACGCCGCCTCTGGCGCAGCCGTAAATCCGGTCGAGGTGGTTGATGTTGGGGCTTTCTTGTTTACGAGGAAGAGGAGATCATCACCAATAGATGGTCACCGCCACACCCACAAGGAACTTTTCAGGGCACCAAGGGTGTCTTCCGGGGAGCTGATATAAGGGTCCAGAGAGGCATTCTCCACTAAATCTCAGCGCCATTCCATGGATTGATGGACAGTGGGAGGGAGCATGGGCTCGACGCGAGGCTAAGCGCCCCATAGACGCCCAGGGTCATGGCCTGTGAAGACCAGTCACCAAGTGTTGCCCCGCGCGAGGTTGCGGTCGATGGGCGTCGATCAGCCAGTGACACAGGTGTAAGACGATCTTCCATTCCTTTGTGGGTGGGAGTTGCAGTTCTGCCTGCGCGAGGTGGGCAAGGGTTCAGTTGATGGATTACAAGGGGCCCTCTGTTAGGTGACGTCCCGTCCCCCAGTGCAGTATCGAGATGCAAAGTGCACGCGGAGGGGGTTGCTGCTAAATGACGTAAGGTCGGGGCTGGGCGAGAGTGGACAGGGTGAGCATGGGATCAAGCAAGACCAGCCGCCGGGGGGGGAGGTTACGTCTGGAGGGAGACGGAGACGGAGATGGCGAGACAAGGATGCACGTGAGAAGGGCTCACGATGATAGGGTCTTGGGGTGGAACAACAAGCCCTAGCTTTATGCATTGAAAAAGGCGCGTAGGTAATAGTTGGAAGGCCTTGACGGGGAGATGGCGGGCTGCGAATAGCTTCAACTCGTCGAGAGAAGGCTCCCTGCTTCCCATGATTAGCCACTCTGGTCTGTTTGAGCCTACTCCAACAGTCGCCCCCCACAACTTTCGCTGCAGATGCGCCACTTCATGGGTGGATGGATGGCCCCTCAAGCTGCATCCGCCGAGGAACGCCAAAGCCAGCATGGCAAAGACCGCCACCAGCAACTTGGATGGCGTCCAAGTTTTGTTAGGGCATCTCGGAAGCCTTGCCGTCCGAGGTTTGTTGACAACGTCGATCCGGAGATTCCAAAAATGGGCTCCTCAATATTTGTAGATGTACATAGCAGATAACGATCCCCCCTCAGTGAGGTGGAATCGAATGCTCGGTGCCCGGGTACCTTGGGTGGTAACTCCCCGGTCATTGAATGTACCTACCCAGATGTACAGAGCAATCCGTACCTATTTGCCTCTTTGGGGAATTGATTGGGGGAGGAAGCTCGCTTCGGTTTGGGATCCCAAGGATGAGAAAAAAAAAAATCAAGGCAAGCACACCACCCCGTCTTACTTTTGTAGACGTATCTAATAAAAGAAATGACTCGACTGAACAGATTTATCTGATATGATATAACCTCCTGACTCATAGTAACCTACCACCCACCAGTCAGTCTATCGTAGATACATGCGCCATGTTTGGACATAGATTTGCTTCCAGCCACCAAAGAATGGACTGCTTCGAACCATGTGCATGCAAAGTACATACATCGCTACGTACTCCGTACCTGTGCACGGTGGAGATGGAACCTCCCCGATCCAAGGGCATGTCCACTAAAACCTGAGTCGTTTCCGCCTATAACATGGTGTACCTGAGGGCCTAACGGGGATGCACCGTCCACTAAACCGCGTTAGCCCAGGCTGGCAACTGCCTTAGTCACCAGACCCAAAATCTGCGACTGCGCCGCCAAAAAGCAAGCCCTGGTTCTGAGCTTCCCTGCGCACCCACCTCCATTTTATCATCACCAGTCCAGGCCAGCTGCAGCCTTTATCTCACTCTTCTCTCCCAATCCCCTCCCACAATACTCAACCACCACTCAATTGACTCTGTCATCTGAGCCTCCCTTTTGGCTTCGCTCTCACCTCGGATTCTAGTACTCCCTCCTTCGTCAACTTTCGTCTCCATTGCTTATCTTGCTTATCCTTCCCTCGATCCGTCTTATCTCTCAGTTGCAGGGGAACCTTGGCTCTGCGTCATCCGGTCAGCGTCCTGCGTCTCGAGTTCATATTAACCGCCTGCGCGAAGCTATGCGATAGCCCTCTTCGATCTCAAACACACTCAAAATGGCTACGCCGTCGAAAAACATACTCGACCAACCTCCACGGTCATCGTCGCCCGCCAGTGGCCTGCCTCGATCGTATTCTACTTCAGTTCCACGAGCCGACCTAACGGCGCGTCTTGCTTCTCCCATCCCGTCACAGCAGCTTGGCACACCGCCAGCAAGAGGAGCCTCGCCTCAGCCCAATGCGGACCCGAGATCTGAAGCCCTCGATGATCTAGCTCCTCTTCCAGGAACTGGTACCAGCGTTCAGGGCCCAGGTGTTTCGGCCCTCGCGGCTGCTCTCTCTAACTCCCTTGGCCAGTCTCCTCCTCGATACGGAACCCCTCCGGCACGCCTGAGCACACCTCCCATCCGAGCCCTATCTCCCGCCTTGGGTGGACGAGGCTCTGGAACACCAACCAACTATGGCTCCTTTGACTCAAGATCACGCCTTGCCGCCGACTCGGCTGCCCCGTTCGAGGATCCTGAAATTGTCAAGCGCCATCTTGTTCAGCCCGGCGATGATAACTCGGTTTCAGAGGAGTCCTCCGTGCAGGATCCTGTAAAGGGCAAGCAGCCGGCCGACCATGGCGGTGCTGGCCTCCACGAAGACGAGTTCTCAAGCTTGCGCTTGCAGGGAGGAGACGTGACCCGCGGTATCTACAAGTGGACTGAACAGGCAGAAGCGAGAGCCAAGAACCAGCGCAGCAAAAGCTTCGATCTAGGAAGGCCCGAACCCGAGGCTGAAGTTCTCGACATCAACTCAATCAAGGTGCCGGGTGGTTTCCGAAGGAATCACCTCCGTCGCAGAGCCCAGAGCCCCCGAGGGCGCCATGTCGAGTATGGCCACGAGTCTCCCCAGGCCGGCCAGCAGAGGTTATTCACATCCAGCTTCCTTGAATTCCTGACCATCTACGGCCACTTTGCTGGTGAAGAACTCGAGGAGGATGACGAGGATTTGGGCCCCAACGAGTATTTCTCATCAGGCGAGGACACTGAAGACTACGACTCCGAAGATGAACGAGAGCCTATGGAAGACAGCGCCCTGCTTACGCCATCACGACGCAGGCGTAAGAGAAAGGTGCGAGGCGGAAGCGGGAAGAATAGTCCCACCAACGCGGCGCTGTTGCTTCTCAAGTCGTTTGTGGGAACTGGCGTGCTCTTCCTCCCCCGCGCCTATCTCAACGGCGGCATGCTGTTCAGTAACGTGGTCTTGTTGGCGGTTGCTGCATTGAGCTACTACTGCTTCGTCCTGCTCGTCTCGACACAATTGAGGATTGGCGGCTCGTTTGGCGACTTGGGCGGCGCGCTGTACGGAAGGTACATGCGCAACATCATCCTGGCATCCATCGTCCTCAGCCAGATAGGTTTCGTGGCCGCCTACATCGTCTTCACCTCGGAAAATCTTCAGGCTTTCATCCGCGCGGTTTCCGACTGCAAGACATCAATCAGTATTCCCTGGCTTATTCTGATGCAGATGGTCATTTTCCTGCCCTTCTCGCTGCTTCGAGACATTGAGAAGCTGGCGTTCACCGCGCTGATTGCGGACGCTTTCATTCTCGTTGGCCTCGCTTACCTCCTCTACTATGATATCCTGACCTTGCACAACTATGGCAGAGCGGACATCATCATGTTCAACAAGAAGGACTGGACTTTGTTCATCGGCACGGCAATCTTCACTTTCGAGGGCATCGGCCTCATTATCCCAGTCCAGGAGTCGATGAGGCAACCCGAGAAGTTCCCCCGGGTCCTTCTCCTTGTCATGATCATCATCACCGTTCTCTTCACCGTCATGGGTGCCGTCTCCTACGCCGCCTACGGCTCTCACACTGAGACGGTCGTTTTGCTCAACTTGCCCCAGGACAACAAGATGGTCAATGGAGTGCAATTCTTGTACTCCTGTGCGATTCTGCTTTCGACGCCGCTGCAAATTTTCCCCGCCATTCGTATTGCCGAGACCGAGCTCTTCACACGCAGCGGCAAGTACAATCCTCGTATCAAGTGGCAGAAGAACGTGTTCCGATTCTTCGTGGTGATGTTGTGTGCAGCTATCGCTTGGGGCGGAGCGGACAACCTGGACAAGTTCGTGGCGCTCGTGGGTAACTTTGCCTGCATTCCTCTGGTCTTTATTTATCCGGTAAGTAAACCTCGTGTTGGCATTGGGAGACGAACGTTTAGCTAACCACTTGCTCATAGCCTATGCTGCACTACCGAGCCATTGCACGAACCCAGTTTTGGAAATGGGCCGACATCCTCCTGTGTCTCTTTGGCTTGATCGCAATGGCATACACTACCAGTCTCACCGTCATGAGCTGGGCTAACGCCGATCCGAAGCTGCCGGGCTACTGTGATAAGAAGGGGATGGGACTTTGAACGACTGGCCACTGACTGCCTTGCTACCGAAGGGTTCATCCTTTCGAATCGACTGTTGCTGGGATGAATTGAGAGCGTGTGTGAGAGGCGAGCAGGGAACGAGTTTTTTCTTTTTTCTTCTTTTTTTTGGAGTGTGATGGAGATTGAGACTAGATGGTCTGTCACCTGGCAATCGGTGATTTTTCGTTTTCTTGTTTGCATGATATATGTGGGTTAGCATAGAGAGCAGCGTCCAATTCCGTTCCTTGGGGGAGTATCCAGCGTAGAATTGAGTCGGGAATAGCCTCACCTCAACACGAATCTTGTCTGCTTTTACCAATGCTGCTTTGCTGATTTGGTGACGTCGTTGATCATGTGGGGGCCGGCAGTTACATGAGTTAGTTGATGCATCTATCGGGAAGTGGGGGACCGCTCGGAGTCCGAGCCGTTGACTCCACTACGTACCCCAAAGTCTTGATGATGAAAGAGGCCGTGATGGGAATTAATTCGGCCTTTTCTTCGAGTCGCTTATCGGCGACCAATTGACCACCGGTTGTCTGTTGACCACGATGTTGATGACCGCACTGCCAGGATCTCTTTCTTTTCATCATCCTCCGCCATGCCTCCTCGACTGCCGCTAAGTCTCGGCCGCCAATCCCTCGTCTATCCCTCTTCCATATCGAGGAGGACATTTGCAGACAAAGTCCGGCCCCGACCATCACGTCCACCACCTCCGCCGCCGTTTAATACTGTCGAGACATGTCCGGATCCTACTTGCGGGTGCGCGGCCACGCCGGCCATGCCGGAAGGTCTACCACTTGATCGCGAGGGTCCGTTGAAGGCTGCTATTGCTGGGTATGCGGAACAGGTGCTTGTTTGTACGGGGAAGGACGATTGGGTGTCGAGGATAGAGGATGAGAATAGCGGAGATAACCTGGCGGCGGATTTGAAGGAGTTGTTTGGACGAGGGGGGATGTATAGTGATGTAAGTTGCAACTGTTTCTCTGTCTACTTGAATGCGATGTTAATATCCGTCCTCTTTTAGCCCTTCCACAACGTCTCAATTCTCAACTCCTCGTTCCCCAGCTCCATCCCTCCCCGCGTCGAAGTCCAGACCACATCGGCCTACCTCCTCCCGAGCTTCAAATACGTCCCCTTCCTCCCACGCATCTCCTTCGACAGCGTTCAGGCCCTTGCCAAGGGCTTCCTCCTCCCCAAGAAACTCCACTCCACCCACGAAGCCCTCTCGCCCATACATCGCGACCGTCTGACCCGTAAAGAGGCCTATCAGGGGCTATTGCCAGGAGTACAGGACGTGCGAGACGTGCTGGTGCTGATATGTGGGCATGGAGGACGGGATGCTCGGTGTGGGACCATGGCGCCCGTGCTGAGGGATGAGTTTAGGGAGAAGCTGAGAGGGGAGGGGTTTGAGGTGTTGGAGAGGGCGGTTGAGGTTACAAGAGAGGATTTGGAGAGGATAGAAGGCAGCAGTGAAGCTGAGGGGGGAAAGGTGACGGCGAGGGTTGGGTTGATCAGTCACATCGGTGGACACAAGTTCGCGGGCAATGTGATTATATATCTACCGCCGGGGATGAAGATGGATGGCGAGGCACATCCTCTGGCGGGACATGGGATTTGGTACGGGAGGGTTGAGCCGAAGCACGTGGAGGGGATTGTGAGGGAGACGGTTATAAAGGGTAATGTTGTGGCGGATATGTTTAGAGGGGGTATTGATCCCCAGAGAAGGATGTTGAGGATCTGATGATTATAGACAAGACACACGACCTTTGTGGTGGTGATGATATAGAACTGCCCAGTCGATATAGATATAGAGACATGGTTGGGGTGTATTACTAGGGATTTTCCAGGTTCTATGGGGAGAGGATTACACCACATCTACGATAGCGGTAGCTCAACCAAATAAAGAAAATTTCCGTATAATCCAATAGTTTGGGGTTATTCATGTTATCAATCCCTGAGCTTCTTTGTCCTCACAACCTCGCTGTTATAGTGCTCACGTGACGTCGCGTCTTTGAGATTTCTCTCATCGCGTCCTACAATTCCGACCTCACTTACAGCCGAAAATACCAAGCAATCAACCTAGACTTGTTAAAAAAAAAACCGGGCAATTAGTCCCAGGTTCTCACTACATATATCTATTGTCCTTTTTCTCTAGAATTTTCAGCGAAATGGATACTTCATCATAGGTTTAGAAACATCCTCAGGTATTTAACGACTCAACACCACGACCGCAGGAATTTTACATCACTGCCACCATGGGACCGACGACGAGGCTCTTCCTGGGCTCTTCGAGGCATTGCCTCCAGAGGAACACACATATCCGTCATGGTCCTTCACTGCGCCATTCACAACTTCTCAACAGCTCATCACGAACATCTCCAATGTCAAAAGCTCTCCTCTCTTTACCCTCATCATCACGGCTTCACCACTCTCAACGACCAGACTTCTCCTCTCCCAAACAAGCCCGCGTCCCCCCCCCCCTCATCTTCATCGGTCTCCTCCTCACCGGCGTAGGCTACTACCTCGCCACCCCCCCCTCCCGTCCCAACACCCTCAACGACACCTCCTTCGTCCCCTACCCCATCACCTCCCGCCCAGACCTCTCCCCCACCTCCCTCGTCTTCACCCACGTCCCCCGCCCTCCC
>JABFFI010000730.1:19232-30053 GCA_013623725.1 Fusarium robinianum | reverse complement strand
CCCCCCCCCCCCCCGCCATCCCTGACGCGATTAGGAGCCACCGAACCCCTGGCTAAGCTGGCCCCTAAGGTGGCTTGCATCGTCCGTCGAGGCCCGTTCTCCTCCCACAGGTACAACTCCAAAACGTCCCTTGGTACCTACTGTAGATCCCGGTTCCCGGCTCCCTGACGCAGTCATTCAGGCAGAAAACGCGCCGTCGCATTCTCACATCGCGCCCTGCAGCGTGCGCTTGAACCCTGCTTCGCCCGACTCTTGCGCCCTCGTGCAAACTCGTGTCGTCGAATCGCCCCCCCCTGTCCCCTCCTCGACTCGGTTCACCCTGTGGCTCGACCGCGTTCCTCGCTCTCTTCCTGTACCCAAACCTCCTCTCGACTCGACACATCTCTTTCGCCTCCTCCCACATTCCTCCTCACTCCATCTCCTCGTCGACCCCCAGCCTGAAACAACCCGACGCTCCGAAAAGAGGATCCCCCTTCCTCCGCTTCGTCGATTCTCACCTGTGTCTTGCTTCCAAGCGCCTGATCTCACCACCCTGACCTTGTCTCGTGGCTCTGCCCTCTCACGGCTTTCTTCTGCATCTTCGGCTTTCGCCTTGTGCCTTGCTTGTTTCTCACTCACCCCCTGCTCCACATCTTCCAGAACGATACCCGTCTCCAGACCCTGACACTGCTGCGACACTGCCCTCACTCCCCCTCCTCCGGCATACATCTCCAGAGCCCTCCCCCATCTATATATAACCGCCCACCATGACGACTGCTGCTCAGGACGAGTTCAACGACCTAGTCGCCAAGAACACCCACCGCGAGACCCTCCACCCTGACGATCGTAACGACCCAGAGCTCAGAGACGGCCAGGATTTCACCGAGGAAGACTCGTACCGGAACAACCAGATAGACGCTGCAATGCGCATGCCTACCATGGATCGCCTCACCGGCGCTGGCGCTGGCGCCGCTGATATCAAGCTGCCCCCTGCATCGTTCGACAGCGGCCGATCGACCGGCGTCAAGGGCGTCATCGCCGACGCTCGAAACTATGAGGCGGCTCGCAAAAACAAGTGGCGAACCCGCGTGCGCACCGCTCGCAACAGTATCTTCGGAATCGACGCCGCCGTCCACACGCCCACCAAGAGTGACACCGAGTCGGATGAGGATGCGAGAAGTGGCAGTGATGCGGACGAGGAGGCCTTTCTCCAGGAGTGGAGAGAGAGTCGAAGACGTGAGCTGGAGAGCGAGGCCAGCCGGGGTGTGAGGAACCGGAGGACCAGCCCCAGCGTGCGCATCTATGGTCGGCTTGATGAGGTGGATGCTCTTGGATACCTGGATGCCATTGAGAAGGTGGGCCGCGAAACCACCGTTGTTGTCATGGTCTACGACCACGAGGTAAGATGATATTCGCCCTATCACTACTCCCTGTTAAAAAGAAAAGATGCTGACTTGGTATCAGTGTGAGGTCTCAGCTACTATCGAGTCGGCACTCCTCCCTATTGTCAAGGCCAACCCCGAGTCCCACTTTGTCAAGGTGCACTACGAGGACATTGATTTCGACAATGCGGCTGTGCCCGCGATCCTGGCATACCGGAACCAGGGTGACCTGTTTGCCAACCTGACGGGACTCATTGAGATGATCCCCGACGACGATAACTTCGGCACTGCTTCGTTGAAGCAACTTCTCCAAAGACACGCAGTGCTATGATGTGCCTGGACCGCATCTTTGCCCTGCAGTAATGCCGTCATGTTCAACACCCTATTCATATTACATGTCCACGTCAGTCACGTCGTGACTCCTTTTCCACCTTCTTTCTTGCGATACCCCCTTTACATGCGTGAGGGACAACCCCCCCACGGGACCGATCACCTGCGCCAGACATTTTTTTATGTTCCTTTGTTCTTTTTTCAGGAGTTTGTGACGCGAGGAAGATCGACTGTGCCATATCTTTTATTTCTCTCTACAGTCTGAGATGTGCCGAGTTTGATGAGGAGACTGGGACGAGGGCCGGGAAACGATAGAAGATGGGGGACATTCTTGGGATGAAAGAGATACCCCACAACTTGATGTATGACTGGGTCTTAGACTGGGAAATGGGTGGCCAATATTGGATCTTGTTGTGCCAAATCTATGAATAATTACGACAGATTGGACCCCCATGCTGCAATCCATGTCTGATGTGTGAAACTTTGACGTGTTGCCAGAAAGGCTACTTCAGCTTGGCATCTTGAGTCCGTTTTGCGACGAAGGTGCAAACCTGTTGATGTTGACAAGACTCTCAACTTCTAGTGTTTCGATCATGACCAAAGATGAAAGCCTACTGCGTTGAGGAACCGTTGGGGGTTGTCTTGGAGTCGTGGATATCCATAAAGGCCACTAGCCGTCTTTGGTTGTGATGGACAACCAAACATCGAACGTGACAGAGCCTCTTGAAAGGGCAAGACCTCAGCATCCATGCAGACTCCAAGTGCGTCGAGGTACATGTACCCAACCAAAGTGAGTTATTGAAGAACTGCGGAGTCTACGGAGTAGGTAACTAGGTGGCAAGACATTCATAAATCTGGTGTCACTGCATCTGCGAATGGAGAGGACAAGGCAGCGATATCCGATTCCACACCGAGGCACATGAGGAAATAAATGGCCGTGAGTGGGCTAGAGGTGATTTCTGGAGGGTTGAAAAGGTGCCATACACCGATGTCTTACGTCATACGAGGCAGCGACCGAAAGTCAGAGACAAGGTGTTTTGATTCGGTCATCAAGGTAAGGCATCTCGTTGGGGCGATTTGAAAGTCGTCTTTTGGGCTGGAGAGGAGATAATAGCGGTGAGACTTGTTCTCGGTCTGAGAGTTTTACAGGAAAATGCGGCTAGATAACTTGGGGGGTTTTCGAAAAGGAAGGAGGAGAGAGGAGGAGATGATGACGAGAATTGGGCCGGTTGAAAGGGCGAGTTGAGGTTGGTGAGAGGAGGGATGCTCACGCGGGACAAAGACACCCTTGAAGAGTGGAGGAGGAGACCCGGTCTTGGATTGCCCCGCAGTCTGCGCTAGGGAATAGGCAGGTGGGGGAGGAGGCGATAGCGGCAAGCAACGATAAGGTGACAGGGAATGAATGAGTTGAAGGAGCATGATGTGAAGATGAATGGTGATTCTACATTACCTACCTAGGTACTTTGTAGCGTTTTGGTGAGTAAGGTTCCGGGCAGATGTGCTGTGCAGTTGATCCCCCCCTCCACCTTGGGGTTTTAAATAGAAAAACTACGACAGCTGTAATGTCTCGATCCCAACAGAGCATAACTACATTACTGTGAGAGCATTGAGGACGATATGCTTGGCTGCCTGATCTGACGTGTTTGAGAGCCCTGTGACGCATCGAGGCGCGAAGTTGCAAGGGCCCATAGTGGATCCTAGACAAAGTGGTAGCTGCTTTAGCTCGGAGGGGTTCAAGAAGAACTGACGACGAGGAGGACGACGACGACGACGATGACAATAATATCCTCATCAAGGTGATTTTATCTCGTTATGTGTGACTCAGGGACCCTTTCGTCTATGATTGAAGTAGAGTTTGGTTGGATATGCGGGCGAGTAGAAAAAAAAAATGCACCTAGGTACCTGTGATTTGAAAAGAGGTACCTACTAATGCTTTGGCTTTCACAAGAAACGGCCATGATGACAGACAGGGGGAATTGGCCGCCGTATTGTACAGAGTATTATTAGGTTCTTTGTGTGAATAGGTTGCCTTGCCAGAGAGGGGAATGGATGCTTATTCTTTCTTACCCTGTCTGAATCGGTTTCACCATCTCTATCTTTTTTTATTATTTTCAACCTTCCATTTTCTGTCCATCGCCTTCCTTCCTTCCCTCTCAGTGTCCTTCTTCCCCAGGCAGCAGAAACCTACCTTTCCATCGTCGCTGCTGTCCTTTTGCACATCCGAGACGCACAACAGTGAACAATTATACATGCCGCAAATAGCGCCACTTCCCTCCATCAACTCGTGGGATCTTATCTGTCTTTCACCCCCTCCCTTCCTCCTCCGGGATGAGCTAAACCGACCGGCCCAAAAAAAAAGTCACGCTTGTTCACTCTTAGGACAACACACACACCAACATCTCAACGAAACACTACTACTCCGTACACTCATACAAGTTTCCGCCAACGAAAAGGATCGAAACCCGACCCCGGCGTAGTCCTGGGGGGAACACTGCTTTCCTCCTCTTCCACTCAAAACGTCATAACAGGACAAGACACTTACCTCTCGGAGGTCCCCCCTCCCGTCTCTCTCTCTCTCCACTGCGCCCGACCCGCCCAAGAAGGCACCTTGATTCTCCACCTGGGTCCCGCGTGCCTCCTAGGTTCGTCCATTCACCAGGCCGTGTTTGCCTCGCTCTTGTTTAAGCCGGGGCAGCCCCAGGCAGACAAGCTACCTACCTAACCTAGGCTGGTGCCCCCCGGTGGTGGTCGAGACGCCTTCAAAACGGTTCACACGGCCAGATTTAGATCTTCTGGCTTGATGAAGGTATGTTGTAACTTGTTCTTCGTCTTCGTCTTCACTCTTCTCTTTTAACTTACTTCTACTTCCTTCCTCATTTGTCTCCTGCAGAGAGTGACGAGCACAGAAAAAAAAAAGACAAAAAAGTCACGTCCTTTAACCTCGCCGGTCGCATTATCCCACAAGTCTCTTTTGCCTCCTCCCCGCCATCCTGCTCATCCAACCCATCCCACCACCCCCCTCATACCCGGCCGTCCGCTTTCACCCCTCACTTTGCCTGCCTTCCTGTCTTCGGACTTCTCTTGCCCCTCATCCCCGTACTCTCTTCTCGACTCGTCGACAAACAACAACAAACTCCTCGTTCATAGGTCTTTCTCGCTGTTATGAGGCCTATGATGTGATAGCCCGTCGTCGTCGCTGACTTCTGCTGCCACCTCGTTATGGAACAGTCGGACTCGAGTACTTCCTGCACCCCACCTGCACCGCACCGTGATACTGACACCCGGTCTGTCCGGCCATCGCCGTCACCATCTCCCTCCGCTTTCACGCCCACGCCCGCTCCCAGAAACACAAACAATACAACCATCTCCCGCCCAACAACCCCCGCGACGAACTTACCGACGACAGTCCCCGCCGCCGGTTCCTCGCTCTCCAGCTCCGAGCCTTCTCTACGCTTCCCCCTCGCCGAGGGCAATAGATATCTCGCCAAGTGGGTTTCGTCCAGTACCCCCGACATCATGCGTATTACATCAACCACCGAGGACACCGACCTGTCCGGTTCCACCTACGAACTAATCACGGGTGCCGATGCCGAGTCCCAAGATGACAATTACACCGAGTCTATCAGCGAGTCCGTCGGCTCCCTCGATTTCCATCGCCCCGATGATGCCTACAGCCTAACCGGTACCGAGCATACCCACGACGACGAGTCGATCGCCGACGAATACGAACCCCTCTCCCAACCGCCCTCGCGGGACCAAGAAGAGGAAGATGAGGTCACCGTTCTCGACCGGATCCCAACCGAGCAACAAAGTTGGGAGACAATCGTCGGGGACATCAAGGACGATGTCCACACCGTGTCACAGGACGAACTCAAGGTTGAAACTGAGGCCGAGGCCGAGGCCGACCTTGAGTCTGAAGCTGAAGCGGAAGCTGAAGCTGAGTCTGAGTCTGAGGACGAGGCCCGCTCCAGGTCTTCGCTCGAGTATACCCAGCAGAGCCTCAAGATGCCTTCAATTCCCACCCCAGAGGCAAGCGGCATCGTCGACCGCCCAGCCCAAGATGCCACCACCGACGGGGATGATGACAATGCCTGTGGCCTAGTAGCACGGTTCAAGACGTTCCTTGCAGAGAACGAGGCCTGGGATATCATGGCGACGGCCGTGCTGTCGGCACTCCCTGGCATCATCTTTACCCTTGTCGTCGCTCTCATGATCCCCGTCTTCTACTCCCCACCACAGAATGATGCTGCACCCCACATCCCCGCAGCCACTTCCGTCCTCTCTACCCACTCCACTTCCTTGTCTCTCACCACGAGCTCCGTCTCGTCCGCGCTACCGACGCCGTCCTCTTCAACCCGGACGTCTGGTTTGCTACCCCTCGACAACGTCTGGAACGATGACTGGCTCTTTGGGATCAGGAAGCCCGACGTGACTGTCACCAGGCAGAAATCCCGCTTCCTCGTCCACATACCCCAAAGCATTAAGGAGTCATGGATTTCCAGAAATTGCCTCCACTTCTCTGCCAAGCGCGGCAAAAAAGCAGTGCAGGTCCGTTCCACATCTGTCGATGAGGGCATCCTTCTCATCTTTCCGTATGCGGAGACCTACGGAACAATCAATGTCAACATGTACACGACATGTCGGCCCAGGATTGGCAAGGCTCTGATACTCACCTTTAAGCATATCGAGGTCTTGGAAAAGACCAAGGCCTTTGCTCAGGACCTTTCCGGGCTCGTTCCGGCTGCCGCCCAGGAGGCGGAGCGGCGTCTTGAAGAGGCCAAACGCTCGTTCGAATCGGCCTCGGGCAATGTCAAGAACGCGTCTGATACTGTGCGCAAGACATTCAACACTAGGTTCTGCAATGCCCATCGCTCTCTGGGTTTGATCAAGAAGGGTATCCGGGACTACGTCAGGGATACTCGAGAAGAAGCCTCAAAGCTGTTTGAGGGCTTCGCTGAAGAAGCGAAGCAGCGTTTCCCCGAGTTCCAACAAGCACAACAACGGGCCCACATGAATCTCCTTGATGCCCAGATCTCGGCCAAGCTGTTGTGGCTCAAGGCCACTGGAAAGGCTGGGGAGTATGACCGTTACCGACTCAAAGCCAAGGAGTTTATGGCTAAGAAACTCGACGAGGCGCGAGATGCGACTGCCAGTCAAGGCAAGACGCAGAATGCCCAACGTCTGTGGACCAAGTTGTTGAATCGCGTCGACAGCCGGCATCGGTGCCGGCACCGGGGTGACCAGCGTCATCAGAGGGATTGTTGAGCTCGATTTCGTGGCGTCATGGGTTTTATTGTTTTTCATGACTGTTTTTTTCTTCTTTCTTTTATGACTGCTCCCTGGATGGGTCGGGGGAACTGTGCTATGGATGGAAGGGTTCCGGTTGGCAATTCTGAGGTATGGGTTCACGGTACGACTGGAGTTCTTGGGCTCTCTCAACCATCATGTAGACGTGGTCTCGTTGTCGTTGTTGTTTGGTGGTTTGTATCTTGTTCTCCCGACCATGGTATCTCTGCTCTGTTGCTTTTTACTATGATAGTCAATGCCCCCTTATGATTCCCCCTTGCTTTGTCTGGTGTGCACGGCCCTGCCATTCTTTGATGACGAAATATACGGCGCGATCATGGGGAGTTTACGGGATCTGGTGGCTTAAAGTACCAGAAGGGGGGGGGGAGTATGGAGAAGGTTGATATGTAGTGAATTTACGGATACTTGGAGTCGTGATCCTGGAGCTTGAGGAGGGGTTCATGTGCGCCCAATGCTTTTTTCGGGTACTGACTGACTTTGTCGACCTGTGCTCAACTGGAGAACTGCAGAAGGAACTCGAGAGAAATAGGTAAACATAAAGCTCTAGTTGACGTGACTAAGAGTCGAATAGATGTTAGATTTTTTTCCCCTTTCTCCTAAGGTCATCTTTCTAGTGTTTGCATCGTTGACTAAATAGGTATCTACCTAGGTAACTATCACAGGTTTGACCTGTTGTCATTACCTACCAAACCTGATGCCCAGTACCTAAGTAGTCATCAGTCCCATCTGCAAGGCCCCGGCATCCATGGTTCCACAAGCAATTTGACCACTTCAGGTTGATCCACTCTGAGGTTTGCGAGGAAGCTGAGGCTACCCGGATGTACCCTGCCGGCGAAAGTCCGCTTATCAGGTACTTTAGTATCTGGTGCATTCTAGCCTGCGGTGGCGAGACGGCCCCCAATCACAGGCCTAGGCTGTCCTCTGTTGCAATAATTCACGGCAGGAAGTCGTCGAAGAAGAAAAAAAAAAGGAGGGGCAAACAAGGGAAGGAATTTTTGGCGGCGGCCTGATGAGGTAGCGAGGAACAAATCATCAGACCTTGACCGCACCCAACGCAACCCACATCCCACCACCAAAACAATCCATCAGCATCACCACCAACTTCTCAACGCCACACTCTGTTCCTGGCTGATATTTGCATATCCTCTTCGACATTTTCCCTCTGGTAAGTCTATTCTCGCGTGTCGTCTGGGTCCTCTGCTCCTTAAGCTCTTGGCTTGCACACATGCGCACGCAGCCGCCGCCGCCAGCGTCGCAGGGGAGGAGGGGTGGTCGTCGTGGGCGGGAGAACCCCGCTGGAGCAAGGAGGGGAGGGGTAAAATCGTCGTTGCGGGACGGCTACGGCGGGGTGGTTCAAAACCAAGTTGCTAACCTCTGAGGACACAGGATTTTTGTTACTTTTCTTCATTGACATCGACTGGACCATCCGCCCGTCACCTCGAATAAAACAAACGCAAACATGTCTGCTTCCGAGCCCACTGAGCCCAAGGTTGAGGAGACCAAGGTCGAAGAGACCAAGGTTGAGGAGACTAAGCCCGAGGTCGCTGAGGCCACCGGCAGTGCCCAACAGCCCGTCCTCTCGTCGTCCGTGTTTTCCATGTTCGGCGGTGGTGCGAAGAAGGAGAAGAAGGAGGAGGAGGACCGAGGCGACAACTCTGGTAGCGCCAAGGCCCAGCGTGAGGCCGCTGAGGTATGTGCAAGTCGGTGTGGTTTCGTGGGAGTGTCCTGCGGCTCGTTTTTTTCCTCCTTCTTATTCCCCTACTCGCTGCCTCTACCGTATTATCAAGAGTTATGTACTGACGAGAGATTCTGGACACAGCAGGATGAGCCGGCCGCCCCCGAGTCCGAGGATGTCCACTTCGAGCCCGTCATCAAGCTGACCGAGAAGGTCGAGACCAAGACCAACGAGGAGTCTGAGGAGCAGGTTTTCAAGATGCGTGCCAAGCTGTTCAAGTTCGTCAAGGAAAGCAGCGAGTGGAAGGAGCGCGGTACTGGCGACGTCCGACTGCTCAAGCACAGGGAGAACGGCAAGACGCGACTGGTCATGCGCCGAGACAAGACCCTCAAGGTCTGCGCCAACCACTACAGTACGTCATATTCCTCCGCGAACGTCAGCACCTAGAACCGCATGCTAACCAGAGGTTCTTAGTCGTCCCCGAGATGAAGCTCTCTCCCAACGTTGGCTCTGACCGAAGCTGGGTGTGGAACGCCGCTGCCGATGTTAGTGAGGGCGAGCCCGAGGCCGTTACTCTCGCCATCCGATTTGCCAACTCTGAGAGTACGTTGCCCCTTCCCACAAGAGAAGATATCGCTACGTGAAGTCTGTCGCTGACATGAATCCTCTGCAGACGCCAACAACTTCAAGGATGCCTTTATGAAGGGCCAGAAGGAGAACGAGGAGATCTTCAACCAGGCTGACGAGGCCGCCACCGCCGATCAGCCCGCCGAGTCTACCTAGACATCTCCCCGTCTCCTCTTCTCCTCCTTCCCGTTCCCCTTTTTGCGGAGCCGGCGTATATTCTAGATGAGGACCAGGGTTCACCCTCCAGGTCTCTTGATCAGGCCGGCACCGTACTTTCCCCCAGACACGTCACAAGAAGATGCCTTTAACGTCGCCATCGACTAACAAGCCTATCTTTCTACCCCTCCCTATTCCCCAAGACATACAAATACCGTCATAACACATAAACGCACCCACACCCGCAGACCACACCACTGATTCGAAACTGGTTCGATGGAACGAATTGGAGGACATTACAGAGAGTGGAATGGGACCTCGAGCTTCGAGGTGGGTTAACGGATGGATGGATAGCATGATGAAGCATTCAGATCTCACAGCACCCTTCAATGAATGAAAAAAAAAATTAGATAGTTCTTTCTTTTTTCTGCCGTGACTTTGACGTGACATGTGTTTTGGAAGCAAGGTATGTGTTTGGAGGTGAATCGTTGTGGGTGGTGTTTTGATTGATAGCCGATGTGGCGGAGCGAGTTGAAGTGGCTGAGTACTTGCAGGGTCCTCTGCATCGACGCCACCTCAGGCACCATGGGCACATCCCAGTCAGGCAGAAGGGGGAAACCCTCCGATGTCTTCCATGATAGGCAGGGGGACAAGACAGAGAGGCTGTTCTTGTAGAAATCCTTCCTTGTGGCCTTGCATCTTGAGTGCGTTTATCTTATCAGTTTGTTGTTTTCCCCTGACCCATTCATTCCACACCGCAAAACGGAACGGTACAGTGCATGTACCCAGCTTCGGGAGGCCATCCACCAAACAAACAAAACCAACCCCAGTGGAGTCTACCAGAACNNGACCACGAAAGCGGTCGTGTCCTTCCAGGTCCCATCCATTCCCGCTTGTTGTTCCTGACAGCAGGTAGGCAGGTACCTGATGTAGGGGCACTTTCTTGGTAGGTAGATATGTACCTTCCTGGGTTCCAGGTTGGTTTCGTTAGGTCCCCATGTCCAGCAATCTTTCCCACTGAACGGTGCGCGGCGAGGCACTGTCCATTAATTAGGTAGGTACTGCTCAGCTGGGTCCCCATCCTTTTCCCATTTTTCCTTGTTCCCTCTCAGCCTCAGTCTCCATCTTGTCTGTCTCCCACCCACGCGTCTGTCTGTGTGTGCTTCTTTGTTCCGTTTCCCTCTCCCTTTCCCGTCCCTTCTTTCCTTCCTATGGTCTCTTCTCACTCACATTTTTGCTACCTACACGACAAGTAATCTTGCTTGTGAAGAAAACCTCCACTTCCCCGATTCCTTTTTGGCGTCTTCCGCCACCCCCGGTCGTCGCTTCCGGCCGTCCCTCCCCCGACCCCCCTGCCTCGCGTCC
>JABFFI010000730.1:0-19199 GCA_013623725.1 Fusarium robinianum | reverse complement strand
CTCGCGTCCGTGACCTGGAAGTCATCGTCATCCTTCCTTTCTCTCTTCCACTTGGCTTGCTTCTTTGCTCTCTCTCACACGGCTGCCCGCTACCTACGCTACCACCGCAACCGCTTCCCACCGTCGTTGTCGTCGCCGTCGCTGCCGCCCAACCCGACGCTGCCGCCCTGCGCTTCCGACGGCTCGTCCTTTTGTAGGAAATTTTTGTCCTTGTACCGTCCAGTCCCGGTCCCCCCCTTGTAAACACTCCTCCCACCGCACAAACCCGCCAAGACGGTGTGGTATTTTTTTTGTCATTCAGACTGTTCGTTGGGTTCTTTCTATTGTTACCCACAACTTCTGATCGATCAAACACCCCTTCGATTTGATCGGAGGAAGTAGGTCGGCGAGATGTTGGTCGAGGTGAGTAAAAAAACGTGTACCAATTCCTTTCTCTGGCCCTGTCTTGTCCCTGCTACCTTTCTTACACGCTGCTCTGCGTATCTTGTGTTGCCTTACCCGCTTGTGCCGTCCGTTTATCCATGTCGCACTTCCGTTTGTCGTTTGGGATGCTGGCCGGCTGGCGTTTGGTTCGCTGGTGATTCACTGGCTCTTGTTCGTCGAGGCTCTGCGAGAGCTGGCTGGTCCATCATGGACGTCGCGCCTCGGGTTGGACAGCTGTGACGCGGGTCGGGACGACTGTCGCCAGGTGTTGGGCTCTGCCAGTGGCATGGCAGCAGAGTTCCGTGCCTTGCGATATGTTGTCGCTGTGCCCGCCCTACTTCTCTTGGAGTTGTTTCTGTTCCTTTTCCCAGCCTTGTTGCCTGTTCTTCATCATCACCACCACTTCGCCGCTTCAAGCTACCACTGCTTCACACTGCCACCGCTCCAACGCAACCCCGTCAACGCGAGCGCGTTTCACCATCCGCGAGGAATTGATGCTGCATTGGTAGTCCTTTTCAAAGCTTCCTTTTTTTCTCCTGCGCGGCATCTTCATCACGGGTCAAGTGCCTGCGCCCATCGCATCACCGACGCGGTCCTCAAGAGAGCTCTCGTCTCCACAGGAACGATGCCTTCCCGGACCCGACAAACCGCCACCCCTCGCAGGCCCAAAAGGCAGACCGGCCAAGCAAATGGCGTTGGCGCCGATGCTAATGTGTTGCAGCGCAAACTCAAGGTCGTCACCGAGCAGCATGTCATGTGAGTTTCCTCCCTCTCACCGTCCTTGTCTTGTTTGCCGTGCACCTGTTTTGGGCGAAGCGCGACGCAGACAAAGGCCGATTCTGGCGGGCTGCTTGATGCTAACAACGATGTGATCAACAGCGACAAGCCCTCGCCCGTGGAGGAGTTTCCCATGCGAGAATGGAGCTTGAAGATCTTCCTAGTCGATGAGGACGGTAACGAACGCCCGGCCGACGTCTTCACCAAAGTTGTCTATAACCTTCACCCGACCTTTGTCAACCCTGTTCAAAGTACGAAATCCTTCCTACTCCATGGTCGCGACGCATAGCTTCCTGCGCCTCACTTACCTACAACAATAGTCGCTAACGATGGCTTCGCGCGATTCAGCTTTCACGAAACCCCCTTTCACCTGTAAGAACGAAGGTTGGGGCGAGTTCGAGATCAGCATTGACTGCTACACGACGGAGAAGACCAAACTGGCTCCCATTATCCAGGACCTCAACTTCCTCAAGAACAAATACGATGTTACCCACCCCATCACCTTCAAGAACCCATCGCAGGCCCTGCAGGAGCGCCTGCGGGAGACCGGTCCTCTGCCCACCGACGATGACCACCGACCCAAGAAAAAGGGGGTCGCCACCAAGAAGAGCGCTCAAAAGTACGATTATGAGAAGATCGCCGAGGCGCTAGAGAAGCTGGAGGAGGAGGATCTCTTGCGAGTCATCCAGCTCATCAACGAAAACAAGAGCCCCGAGACCTACATCAGGAGCGACGTCGAGGGTGAGTTGCCCGCCCCCTTGTGATTTCAACAGAAGAGACATGTCCTATCATATGCCCCTTGCCCAAACCCAAACCTCCTCACTTCTCCCCCTGCCCTTGCCACGCCGTCAATCGCTCTCGTTGCTTGTCCCTCGGTTGATTTGTATGATACTAATAGTGGATGAATTGTCTAAAGCCGGAGAATTCTCGATCGATCTGTACACCATGCCAGACATTCTTACGACAAAGCTCTGGGACCATCTCGTAAGTCTCGCCTGCGCAGTAACCAAATTCCCACCTCCTCAATGGTAGTTGCTGACCACATATAACCCGGTTGATAGTCCAAGAAGGGGCTTGTCAGCTAAGCGACTGAGCCGATAGATCTTGGTGTCAGAACCCTAATGTTTATCAACAAAAGGGCATGTTGTTTGCACTGCTGGAGGGGAACCCAACGACATGGATATTGAGCAATGACGAGTTAATGACATTCGAGATATGGAAAGTGAAGGGGGGGAGCAAGACAGGAGAGCTATGAATGGTTGGAATCAAGGTACAAAAAAAAACTTGGCAGGTTGGAGATTGGAAGAGCCTCTCGGTCACGGGACGTCTCAAGTCTGAGTCTGTATTGAAGGCAGCAAAGCCTGTTCTTTCCGACGGAGGCCGATGATATGACGGATGGACGTTGACTTGATGGGCGGGCAGAACGGACCGGAGGACGTGTGTGCGGAAGCAGTGGCCAATGGCTGGTGATCAGGGCTCCGTCTCGCCCGACCCGGATCGGGACCGCGTTTCTTCCCGACAGTGCTATGATTCTGGGGGGTTGGACATGGAATCCGGGGGAGGCTCCGGAGCATCTGGCGTGTCTTTCCGGGGGAGTGGGGTTACCCAAGGCCAAGCACGTGTCGAGCTCGACTGGGCTTCCTGTGGTTGCGTTCAAGGCACTGGGGATAAGGAGACCACCCTAGTAGGGGCGGTGTTGTCTGTCTCCGTGAGTACCTAGGATGGATCAAGGCTCCCAGAGAGCCGTGCGGGTTTGGGTCTGTTGTATTGTATGTAGCTCGGAGGGATTTGTGTCGACGTGTTCATTGACGGGCTAATTGATATAAATACATGCTCTGTCTATGCCCAATGGCTCTCAACGTGTTTTCATGGGGGAGATTGTGAGGCAGATTCTGGCAAGGTGTTGTGGTAAGATGGAGGATGTGGACGAGATGGGGTGTAGGGAAACTGTCACAGAATGATACGACTTGACGATCGGAGGAATCTTCCTATCTAGGTAGGTGTGCTATTTCTTGGCTGAGCTGCGGGCTTGTCTGTTGCTGGGACTGCCCAAGACGAGCTGTCAGCTCGTGCTGTGTTTTTTGTGTGAACAGCTGCATGTGTCGGCAGTTGGTGAACCACTCAATCTCATCTCACCTTTCCCACCCGACGCCTTGCATCTACATACATATGACTACGAGCAAGCCATCCCGTCCAACTGCCGGGCCGGTCGGGGGGGTGTTTACTTACCAATGTAACGGGCAGACGGGGTGGTCTGTGTTATCTCCTGCAAGAAGTTGGTATTCCCCCGCGAGAGCCGCAGTTCGGTACTTGTGGAGGACGGGTTTGTCGGCAGGGCTAGCAAGGGTTGATGTATGATGTCTGGTTGGAGGGTTCGAGGAGGGTTGTATTGTGTGAGGAACGTTCTGGGGTAGGTAAGTAAGTGGCTAGGGATGGGAGGGTATGGTGAGGCGGTTTTGATGACGGAGGATGGGATGGATGGGGTTTATGCGCTCCTATCTTAGCAGAGATCTAGATCTAGGGTGCGGAGTGATCCAGTTCATACACGGTTATCTACTGGATGTCGGGTCGATAGGTTAGTAGGCATCAGAAAGTGAAGAGGTTCTGTTGTTATCTCCGGACCGGGACCGGAACCGGGATTCTCGGGGAACACGGAGGTGGGCACCGTGTCATGTGATGCGGTTTTGCGGGTACGGGGCGGATGCGGACCCAGCTTATGGGGAGGCCGACCGCCATAGACGGTGAGATGTGACAGGTTGAACCGTGGAGGAATTGGCGAATGAGGTGGGCTATGTATGAGGTAGGCGCCATTGGAGGAGGATGTTGTGTGTAAGATTTCCAAGGTCGACGAAGTGATGCTTGGGCACGGGCTTCACGTTCATCTCGGAAAAAGCTGAAGGCATTGCGGGGGTTTGTCTCCGTATTTTCCCCAGATTTTTGCTGGTGGGAACGTGAAGGGGTCAGCTAAGACAAGGGGGCGGTGGACGAGAGGGTTTTTCGACAAGGGGAGGGAGGAGGAGGAAGTCCGCCATTTTGATACCTTTTTTCACGGTGGATATGCTGGTCTTTCTCCAGAGGGCGGTAGTTCAGAGGAGTCGAGGATGACGAGAAAACAAGGCGAGTGCGTTAGTACGTAATAGGTGTGCGGGAGGCGTTGACAGCGTGACCTACGCCTCGGCTGGGGTATGGTCTGGTCTGGTCTGGTTTGGATGGGTGGGTTTGGCGGGGACTTTGTGCTGTCAGAGGATGTAAAATAAGAAAGAGGGAAAAAAAAAGAATTGGAATTGGCCAGTGAGAAGTGGCGGAGGGTTGGTTGGTGGATGGAGGGGGGATGGGTAATGTCATTGTTGGCGTTGTGTTGTGCGCAGGTGACGAAGGCCGAGCGAGCAATGACGAGTTTCTGGGTTATCAGCACGACCTGGTGGATGATGGCTTTGCTTGCAGCCTGCATCTTGGGGGAGATAGAGGGATGAGCTCCAACTGGATATGCATGTATGTACCTACCCTGGGCCAGGGCATGTTCTGTGGGATCAATGCATGGATTGTCAAGTTGGACACGTTTGTCACTAGTGTCTATAATTCGTCCAATTCTAGAGAGCGGGGACAGGAGGGAGAAGAAGAAAACAAGAACCCCGCAGGAAGAGAGAGAAGAAAGAAAGAAGAAGGAAAAAAAAAAACAGTAACCCAGTATGTAATTCCAATCTCATGCGCTGCGTGGTTTGCTTCGATCGCGTGCAGCGCGGTTTGCAGCTTCCCATGTCTCGAGGCGGGGAGGGAAAGGGGGACGTGCGGTGCATGAGCGGTATCAAATAGAAAGGATGGGGCCAATGAGAGTGTCTGTTGGGGATGGAGTTGCTTGTTTGGGGAAAGGCTGGGTTTTTTTCTCCTTCTTTCCCTCTGGATCTGGATTACCAATTGGTAAGCCTGTGGTTTTTTATCAGGGTACATATGGGTTTATGCTGTGGTGGTTTCTGTCGTAACGATTTGGTGACTGTATGCGTGATAGTCAGGTGGCTGTGGTGTGGGAAGGGAAGTGATTCACACAACCAACATTTTTAATTGGGCAGTTATTTGATGTTGCACATATGGAGGAGAAGGAGAGATAAGAGAAGTTGTACGGATAATACTCCGTCGGTAATGCTACGAAGTGTAGAAAAGAGGGGGAAAAAAAGAAAGGCGGGATGGAGGTTGAGGCTTGCTAAGTGGGAAATGGAGGAGGCTAAGGTCAGGGACCATAAAAGACCAAGTCACGCAGACGGGCAGAAAATGAATGTTGTTGTGCCATGGCGCTTCTGTCCCGTCTCTTTGGTTCCCATTGCTACAGATACTAACTGCGTATAGAGTAGTAGTACATAGCTTGCTTCGCCTTGCACAGCAAATAGGCACGGGACTTCTCGAACGGAGCAAGGCGATGCTCGAGTGTTGCCCTCACCTGGTCTGCGCTGCCCTGCTTACTGGTGCCTGTGTGATTTCAATACGAAGGAGGTCGTCGTCACCTGACAGAAACTCACCGTTGCCGGGGTTGTCATGTCTCTTTTTTTTCTTTCATCATCGACATTCATCTTGAGCAGGTAGATCGTAACCAACCGCAGCCATTGCATATATCCCGAGTGCCGTGCACACCCACTACACGACGACGACGACGACCGCTGCGCATGCACACCCTGCTAGACAACGACAGCACACGCCCCCCCCCTTTTCGTTGTCATATCTTTCCATGGATTTCTACCCTCATGTACGGAGTACAGAGGTAGTATTACTTCGTATGTGCAGCAGTCCTTCGTCTCTTGTATGTAGCCTTGCGGGCGCTGCTTCTTGCTAGTTAGGCCCTTAATCATTGTGAAGCTAGAAGAAAACAAACGGGGTCGGGTCGAGTACTGTAGGTACCTCGACTAAGACGAGTCCAGAAGCCGTTACAACGACCACCCATTCATTCATCGTTTTTTTTTCTTCTTCACACCCCCCACGAACTTTCTCTGCCCACCCTCCTAAACCAGACAACAACGCACAGGAGAGAGTTTTTGAACAAAAATAATAATAATCTCCCCGAGTTGACCACCGCCTCTCAGAGCCTCATAGGCTGGCTGTTCGTTCGTTCCCCCCCTTCGGTTAGAGAACCCGAACCCATCCTCGTTGTTGTCTTTGCTTCTTACGTACAAAATCTCCCCCGCATTGAGTACCTCGATAGCCCGGGCACCTCCACCTTCCCCTTCCACCTACACCACCTGCCTGGGCAGGAGGACCCAAGGTACAGGTAGCGGGCTCCAGGGGGTACGTACTCGGGCGAATCTTCTCTCCCGTCCCCCTCCCCCTACCCAGCGGCCCAAGAGAGAGAACTCCAAAAAGAAGGCGGTCCCCCCCCTCGTTGACGCTTCTCTTCGGCCCACGAGCGGCCCTCTTTTCCCCTTCCACTTCGACCTCGCACAACCGCCGCAAACCGAACCCTTTTGAAACCAACCCCATATCGTTCGTCCTATCGCCTTATCGCACAGTCGCATCCTGCTGCCCTGAGGCCTGCCAACTGCCCGCCCGTCGCTTTCCATATACTGCCCTGCTCTGACTCCTCTGCCGCCTACAACCGGCGACTCTGTCTGACCACTGCGAATAATCCTTTCCCACCCCTGGACGCCGTTCCGCTCTCCGTTTAAGCTAGCCTGCGATCAAAGGACCCAGACACCGACCGGTCCTCGACCTCCTCCGTCGACGCTCTCCCTCCGGGGGAGGAGATACTCGCCGAACCATGGCCCCGTACGGCGCCGCGACGGTTTCCGGGGCCACCGAGCCGAGTCCCACCGCGTCTTCCTCGACTCCCGGCCTTGCCCAGGCACAGCAAACCCCGGCACAGTCTGCTGCGAACTCGTCCGCCCAGCATAAGCGCGTCTATCAAGCATGCATCCCCTGTCGTCGCCGTAAGGTGCGCTGCGACCTCGGCAGCGTCGATAACCCCCACGACCCGCCCTGCGTGCGATGTCGTCGCGAGAGCAAGGAGTGCTTCTTCAGCGCGACACGCCGGAAGCGCAAGACCGACGACGACGGTAGCGATGGCGACGAGTATATCATTAGGAATGGCAGGAAGAGGGTCAATCCCGACAGCGGCAGCCCCCCGCCTCCTCTCCTCGACCGCCGGGCATATAGCACAAGGCCTCTGACACCTGGCGGCTCACATGGCAGGAGTCAGCCTCTGCGCCGGCCAGACGGTTCGAGGATAAGCGGTCGCGATCGGATGGATAGTGAGTTTGGAGGGGACGGCGATGCGAACCAGACGCTGGAGAACTTCGAGGCACAGACGGTGATGCGCCGAGGCATGTTTGGCCCGCATGATGCTCTCGACCTGCTCTACAAGGCCGCGACGGATAGGTGCGTCTCCCGGCCTCCATCGGCTTCATCGCCCACGTCTCGCCCTATCCTACCTCTTTCTACTCCCTCCTTCGCCTCTCATCGGTTCAAGGACAACCTGCTGACGCGTGACAGCCCGGTTGCCGACCACGAACGTAGAGAGAGCATGTCGTCGACCCGACCACCTCCCCCGCAACCTCCAGGTCTCGATGGTGTTCCCAAACACATACCCAGATCGAATAATGGCCCCGTCAAGATGGAGCAGCCCATCGACCCCGAGCTGTCGCGACCAGAGTTGAGATCTCAACCTGGCTATGTCGAGGCCATCAAGGCCTGGCAGCGCTTCCGCTTCGTGCGCGCCGGGTGGTTCACGGCCCTCGAGGCCATTGAATATATCGACTAGTAAGCTCAATGCCGGCGTCCCTGATGGCAGCGATTGACTCATGATTGTGTTAGTTACTACAAGTACCTCTCGCCTCTAACACCCATATCGCCGCCGACGTTTAGCAATCCCGCATCTCACGTAACCCTACTCTATGAGGAGCCCATCCTGACTGTCACGCTTTTGACAATCGCCTCGCGATATCGCCAGATGCCCGGCACAGGCGGCCACTGCCGGTCGCATGCCATTCACGAACAGCTATGGATGTACCTGCGGGGCATGATTGAGCGATGTCTTTGGGGCCAAGAAGCTTTCGGCGGCGGTTTCTGTATGCCCCCTTCTTCCATCTTCGACGAGACCCAGACGAGCAGCACCGCCCCCTGGCGCGGACTCAGGAAAGGAAGCTTGCGGACGCTGGGCACGATCGAGTCGTTGATGATATTGACCGAGTGGCATCCCCGCGCCCTACACTTCCCACCCACCGAAGCGACCGACGAGCTCGTGCTCCCGATGGAAAATGGGTTTCAACCGATCACGGCTGCCGAGGAGGACCCTAGTAAGACCCTGGGGCACGGCTTCGGTGGAAAGAGGATCGAGAACTGGCTCGAGCCGGCCTGGAGGAGTGACCGGATGTGCTGGATGCTCTTGAGTACCGCCAATGGGTTGGCCTATGAGCTGGGCGTGTTTGACGACATCGACGAGTTGCTCAGGGATGACGCCATCACGCGACCAGAATACCAGGAGGAGTCGTACAGACAACGGGCGTTCCGGATCAAGCGACTGCTCCTCATCTATACTACCCAACTGGCTGGCCGCCTGGGTTGGACCAACATGGCACCAGACCACCTCCGCAAGAGTGACCCAGCCATCTCCCGACGCCGACCTACGTCGCACGAGGGTACCACGCCTGGGACGAACCCATCCTCTCTGTCCAATGCCTTCAACTACGTGCCCGACCTGGAGCTGGACGACCAGATCATCCACTGCTGGGCGGGCATCAGCAACGCGATGCAACTGGGTAACGAGAAGCTCTTCCGGTCCCGGAAACACACGACACAGATTATCCAGAGCGGCAAGTACGTCGACCTCTTGAGGGAGTTTGTGCCGCTGCTCCGCGACTGGTGGAGGGAATTCGAGCTCTTCCGGCTGCCCCAGTTCATCCGCCATATCCTCATTATCGAGTATGAATACGTTCGCATATACATCAACTCGCTCTCGCTCCAGGCTGTGGTCGAACGATGTACTAACAATGCTGGACACACGGCCAGCTCGGGACACAACGGCATGGCCGCGGCCAACGGGCATCCGCAGCTGTCACCACAGACCATGATCAACTATGGGAAGCTCCCGCTGGGTCAACTCGGAGGCTTCACCTCCCAAGACCAGGAATACATTCGTGAAGTCGTGGAAGGGAGTCGGAATCTCTTGCGTGCCGTGGTCGACGGACTACTACCGGGCGACTACCTAAAGCACGCACCCGTCCGGACCTACTTCCGCATCATCAGCGGCGCCATGTTCCTGCTGAAGACGTTTGCGCTTGGGGCTCCGCGGTCGGACGTGAAGATGAGTATCGAGCTCATGGATTCGACTGTCGAGGCGCTTCGGAACTGCGTGGTGGACGACGTGCACCTGGGCATCCGTTTTGCGGACCTGCTTGAGTCTTTGACAAGTCGACTACGAAATCGATTTATCCAAGCGCCGACGATGCAGCAGGCTTCTGGCAAGGGACAGAGCCCGATGCCGGATGTGCTCGGGAATGGCGCTGACGCGGCGTTGAACGGGGACGGTAGCGCGAGCTGGGTTGGGGGCCATGCGCAGAAGCTCCGAGATGGCCTCAACGGAAACTGTGAGTTGTCTCCCGTGAATCATGGTACACAACATGTAGAAACTGACAGTGTAGTCGCAGACCGATCCACCTCACCGTCCCACGAACCGAACAACATCTCCGCCACGCCCTTTGACCTCTCGGGCGGGGCATTCCCCTACCCCGGCAATGCGTCCCTCGGCCCTTCGACGCCCAACGTGGTTGACAACGGGGTCTCGAACATGGACGTCAGCCTGTTTGACGACTGGAACAACCAGGGCAACGAGATGTGGTACCTGCCTCCCGGACCGGCCTTCTTCCAGAACGTGGAGAACACATCGGTTGCCATGGGGCCCGAGGGGGTCAATGTCGGGGGTTTGGATTTGCTGGAGTATATGGCCATGGACCCGTCGCAGTTTCCGGGACTGGATCCCTCGGGGCCTTCGACGGGGGCGTAAGGTTCTGACGGACTGCTGCCGTTGGCGCTGCGTTGTTGTGACAGTACTATGGCTCTTTGGCACCACCACCACCACCACCATCATGTTCCAATGACCCCCTTTCCGACATTTACAACCCCTTCACAACTCGTTTCTAGCACCCAATCTTTCCCAGGAGAACTGGCTAGGACATTAACAAAAGGAAACAACAGCACTCACTAAATCACTCACTCAGACTACCAAAAAGGGGGGAGGTTTAGAAACGGAAGCGGTCTTAATGTCCGTATGACGTCGAAAAGCGCTACTGAGCAGAGCAAAAAATGGGCGTGTGGGAAAAAGAAGGGAATTTTATCTATATATTATCTTTGAGAACAATGAACGTGGAAGGACTACAGGGCCGCGAGGCTGATGGGGTTTGTTGAGGGGAAGAATTTGAGCAGGGGCGAATGTGAAGGTAGCGAATCGTGTGAGGTTATGAAGAATAAAAAAGAATTAGGCTTGTCATATTTGCTGTGGTTGTGGTTGTGGTTGTGCTGCTTATCTTGGTTCTCGTGTTGACAGTGGTTACCCTGGAGCTTCGACATGACGGCTACCTTTTTTGTTGTGTAGAATACTATCATTGGATTCCGCCCTTTTTGCACCGTCTTCATTCCATAGCAAACATGCATTTGACACACATAACCTCGTCTCTCCATCATAACAAGAGCAAACTGAACTTTGATACCCCCCCCCTCTCTCGAAATCAATGTGCAAACCACCACTCAACCTCCATCTCCGCCGTAAACCAACCCCGTTGCCACAACTTGTGACAAAACGGGTGACCCACCTCGTCAGACCAACCTAAGCTCATTTTCGGTCATCACAGCCACAACAAACCGGGCGAATGGTTTAGTGGTATAATACTCCCTTAGCATTGTTCGTCCTGCGGCATCCTAATTGGGAGTGGTCCAGGGTTCGATTCCCTGTTCGTCCAGCTGAGTTGGTTAGAACCCAACAATTGTACCTTCTTTTTGCATGTTCTATCACCTCTCAATTGGTGTATGCTGATGATGGCACACTGAGACAGCGGTTCAACAACAACTGGGCGAATGGTTTAGTGGTATAATACTCCCTTAGCATTGGTCGTCGTCTGATCCCAATATGGGAGTGGTCCAGGGTTCGATTCCCTGTTCGTCCAATATGATTGGTTAGAATCCAATGTCCTTCCTTTTTGCAGATTTCCGCATATCTTGAGTTCCTGCTACATGTTCCCACCATCCCGCAGCAGCGACAACAACTACCATTGGGCGAATGGTTTAGTGGTATAATACTCCCTTAGCATCGTTCGTTTATCGAATATAATTGGGAGTGGTCCAGGGTTCGATTCCCTGTTTGTCCAACGTAATTGGTTCGATTCCAACAACCTATCTTTTTGCAGATTTTCAACTCTATCGAGTTCCTGCTAGATCAACGAACCCGCCTCCAGCATCGGCAACAACACCCATAGGGCGAATGGTTTAGTGGTATAATACTCCCTTAGCATCGTTCGTTCATCGAATATAATTGGGAGTGGTCCAGGGTTCGATTCCCTGTTCGTCCAATGTGATTGGTTAGATTCCGATACCATCTCTTTTTGCACTCTTCACCTCTATCGAGTTGCTGCTACATGATCCCACCCGCCTCCAGCATCGGCAACAACACCCATAGGGCGAATGGTTTAGTGGTATAATACTCCCTTAGCATCATTCATCTGATGAATATAATGTGGGAGTGGTCCAGGGTTCGATTCCCTGTTCGTCCATCCTGATTGGTTAAAATCCGATATCTCAGTCCCTTTCTTTTTGCAAATCTTCGAGTCTCCTTTTTCCACGCCCGATTTGCGCTGTCAACTGAGGTCAACGATGGTTTCTCAAATTTGAGATTTTCGAGGATGATGGCTGATTGATCGAGGGTTGAAGTTATTGATGAGTGCTACATATGCTACAGGAGAAGGGGCAGGCAGGTATGGCAGCTTGACCTAGGCATGGCTAACCAACGCCCCTGTTGCGGACATGAACGACGCATGCCTAGTGAGTATTTATTTGGGTTGTCGAAACTGTAAAAACTTGGCTTCTACAAGCAACTACTGTTCATTTGTCTGTCTGAGGTGGTTCGCCAACTCTCAGAAGTTACATACCTGATCAAAGGCATGGAGGGAAACCAACCCGAGCGAAAGGTACACGTCGACGACCTGAAGGAATACATCCCTCAGACACCCCTATTTATAACCACCTAGACTGAACAACACCTGGGAAATGGTAGAATATACACTGGACTGGGCAATCCCGGGACTGGAGCGACTTACGATGGGAGACGAATGGGGAAGGGATGGATTGGAACAGGCAGATGACTTGGGAGTAGGGGAGAAGGGCAATGGGACTAATAGGGGGGAGTTATCGAACTAGAAGATTGACGCAAGTTGAGGGTTTTGGAGTTTTGAGAGTCCGCAGGTTAGCCACAGACTCGAACTAACAGCAACAATACAACACATGCTGCACGCAACTTATTCACACCCCTAACCGTATGGGTCAATCAATATAGTGTGGCTTGTACCGCTGCTATGGCTGGAGTACTTTCTCTCCCAATTAGGGATAGCATGTTTGTATAGGAGTAGTTTTTGTCTCAGGATGTTTCAGAAAAAACATCCTCTCTTCGCGCACTAAAACATCGGGCATCTCCAACGCTGGTGCGACATAATGTCTCACTCGCGAACTGGGTCAACAACAAGAGCCGGGCGAATGGTTTAGTGGTATAATACTCCCTTAGCATAATTCGTTCTGCACAATTGGGAGTGGTCCAGGGTTCGATTCCCTGTTCGTCCAACCTCGCTGGTTAAATCCCGGCAATTATCCACCTTATCTTTTTGCCCGGCTGCACGTCGATTGCCGTCGCCCAACATAGCGGCAGGTTCAGACGACACAGCAACAACAGCCGGGCGAATGGTTTAGTGGTATAATACTCCCTTAGCACAATTCGTTCTGCACGATTGGGAGTGGTCCAGGGTTCGATTCCCTGTTCGTCCATCTAAGCTGGTTTAATTCCAGTAATTATCCATCTCTTTTTGCTTTTTGCTATTCTTGAAACCCACCGCTGTCGCCCGAGATGATGGCACATTCGAGCCTCACAGCATCAATAACTGGGCGAATGGTTTAGTGGTATAATACTCCCTTAGCATGATTCGTCTTGTTCAACTGGGAGTGGTCCAGGGTTCGATTCCCTGTTCGTCCATTACAGGTGGTTAAACCCCACTGTGTTATATCCCAATGCGAGCTCAGCTCTCAGACCTTTCTTTTTTGTCGATTTCCTCCAAGTCTCATCAAGGACCCTATTTATGACTACCACCTACGCACACATCTCCCACGCATCAACGAGCACACAACACTTCAAAACACTTCCAAGTTCATTGTTAAAAAAGATCCAGGTATACAAACTTCATACACCCTGCCGAATTCTTTTCATCTGTCTTCTTCAACAGCTAGGAAGCTAACTCGGAAAATATTTCCCCTCTACTTCTCCTTTCCTTCTTCCCTTTTGTTTCAACTACAAAAAAAAACAGAACAGGATCCTAGAAAAGAAGAAAAAAAAAGGTCTCTTAGAGAGTGCAAGAGAGAGAGGTATTTGATTTCGAGGAAATTAGAAAAAGGAAAGGAAATGTGAGGACACTCTGCAAAGGTTGGTGTTTGGGAGCCAGAATACACAAAGAGGTGGTTGGTTGGTTGTACATGTGCGGGTGAGTATGTTTGAACGGATGGATGGATGGATGGTTGGTTGGTTGTGTCGTGAGGCCGTTAGAAACGCGGGACATAGAAGAGTTGGTTGGTGTTTTGGCTTGGTCGCCGTAGACGAGGGTGGTGGTGTAGTTGTAGTTGTAATAGTAGTAGAAGAAGAAACGGGTGTGCGGTCTAGTATGTTATGAACAGCGCGGGAAGTTTAGACTGGTGTGAGAAGTTGTTTATGGCACCGGGTGAAGTTGATGTGAAGTGACGAGTAGTTGGTTGGTTTACTGTCCGAATGTCGAGGCATGGGCAACGTGAGCATCTCGAAGAGCTACACAAAGGAGTCAGTTACGTCTCATCACAACACAATAAACAGTACTACTCACTGTTCAGGACCTTTGTCTGTCCCGACCGGTCCTCGCACGCAAGCTGCACACCGCTCCCCTCAACAAAGTCCAAGACCACGCTATTCGGCAACTCTTGCACCTCCACGTCGGGGATATACGGCATCCGGAACTCGCTCAGGTGGTACCTCTTGGTCCCCTGCGCCGCCCTACCGCTCTGTCCTGGCGGCGCGCTCAGGATCAGGAACCCCTGCGAGTCGAGACACATGTTGCGCCGCTTCCAGAGCAGGTTATCCGGGAACTGCACGTTCACGTCGCCCATGTACGCGACGATCGTGGGGGGCCCCGTGGCGACGGGACGCGGGGGTTCAACGACCTCCTCCTGCACGGTGGGCGAGATGCCCGTGGGAGTGGTGGCCTTGCCGCGGGAGCTGGAGAGGGAGGACAGGCGACGCATGAAGCGGCCGGCGCGGGACTTCTTCTTCTCGCTCTTGGCATCATCGCCGGACACGGAGCTCTCAGTCGTGGCGGAGGGGGAGAGCACGTTCTCCTTGTCCCGGCTAAAGGACGAGCGGCGGCTGCTGATGGAGAGGCGCTTGGCCTGGTGGGTGGATGGCGGTCGGGTAGGGGATCGCGAGGCAGCAGACTGGGCTGGTGCGGCGAGAGCCTCCGTCGAAGCCGATGTCAGAGACTTGCGGCGGTCGTTGATAAAGTCCTTGACGACGCTCAGCGAGGATCGTCGTGACTTGTCGTCTCTACTACGGTTGCGCGACTGAGATCTCCGGCCCTCCTTAGACAGACGTCGCTCCCGAAGCGTCTCCTTGGGGTGTTCCAGGGCAGCAGGCGTCCATACCGGCCCGGGCTTTTGGTGGTCCACCAGCAGAGGCGACTGCTTCAACTCAGGGGGGTTATACTCGGAGGGATCCTTGGGCGGCTCCATAGCCTTGGCGCTATTCTGGTTGGGATCCCGGACGATTTTAGCTGTCACCGAGATCGACTCTGGAGGGCCCCTCGATGTGCTCACCGGCGAGTGGTTCTCTCCCGGCGCCGCCTCAAACATCGACAGTCTACTAGCCACCGAGTTAGAGCGGTCCCTGCGTGTCCGTCGTGTCCTATCAGGGGACTCATCCCGTGAACCAGATCTCGAGGGAGGTGCCCGGGGAGGGTTTCGCGTGAAAGAGTTGGCCCTATCAGCAACAGACGGCGAACGCGACGGCTCTCGACTCCTCCTCACCGAGAAAAAGGTTGAAGACGGCCTCTCCCGGCTCATCGGGCGAAGGTTGTGGGTGACGTTGCTCTCGCCCGCACCAGCAGCTGACAGCTTCTCCAAGGCCTTGATGCGCTGGGAGATGCTGGAGCCCATGTTCGCCTTCTTGATCAAGTTGGGACCTGACTGCTGCTGCGCGACCTTGTGTAGGAACGCGGCACCAGAGCTGGCAGACCGCGCTGTAGTCTGGCTGGCGTCTCCGGGGCCGAGCAGGTTTCCGCGGACCGGGTTTGACACCGTCCGGATCATGTGCGCCGGCCGATCGCCCTTGGTGGGAGAGGGAAACACTGGCGTCACGGGGCTCTTTGCGACCAACATGGGCTTCGCTTCCTGCACGGTGGCGCTCTGCAGCTCTTCCATCAACGACTCGTCGTCCGAGAGGTGCCCCGACTGAGATGCAGGTCGACTGTCTAGGAAATCGGTCCGGACAGGCTCGACGAGGACGTTACGCTTGGACTGTCTGGAGTCCGGGAGCTTCGTGTCGGCGTGGTCGGCCTCCTTGTCCTCGTGCTCAGAGACGTCCTCCGTCACGATGACGGGGCTGCCCTCGCGAGCGGACTGAGCAGAGTGGCTGTTGGCAGCTGGAGCCGGGGAGGCTCGGTCTTCGGGTCGTAAATCTTGGGTCGAGAACTTGGACGTGGGAATCCTGAGGGCGGCCGTCGAGGGGGACACTGGCTCTTCGTCCTTGTCAGCCGCAGCAACCTCCTCCTTCTCCTTTGTCTCAGGCGTGTCAGGAATTTTGTCTGTTTCGAGTTCGCCACCCGTTGATGTGTCTGGAGCCAACGTCGAAGGCGCTGGAATGCTGTCGCTAGGCTCAGACACAGGTTCAACGGTCGAGTCCTCGGTCTTCCCCTCGTCAGAAGGTGTCAGATTAGTCGTAGATGTAATATCATTAGATGTAGTAGGGGTTAAGGTTTGTTCTGTTGTCGCAGGCTCCTCGGGAACAGTGTTTTCATGCTCCTGAGCTCGCTCCGGCACGTCGTCGTCTTGCTTATCCTCGTCACGCATTCCCTCACTCTTGGCCTGTACAGTTTCATCCGTGGACTCGGAGAGTGAGGAGGCCTTGGTAGAGTGGCCGGGTTCTGAAGAAGCGATAACTGGACTAGGGGGATGTGAATCCGTCTGCGTCAGGTCGGAGGCCTGATCGGTGTTCATGGAGGAGGATGAGGCATCAAGGCCGATCCCAGAGTCGGCGTTGGAAATTGAGGGGCGGTCTTCTGATTCGACCTCGGGGGCCTCATTCTCGCCCTCCTCCTCCTCTTGTTCCTCAATGGTCATCTCACTCGGCGAGGGCGAGTCGATGGCGGGAGGGGGCGCATCTCCCGCAGAAATCGCCAGGTTCTTCTTCTTCTTCTTCTCTCGAAGCTTCATGGCCTTCATCAGCCTCGCCTTCTCGGGCGAGATGACCGGTTTCGTAGGTAGCGGCGCAGGCATGATTGTGGCAGTCGTAGAAACACCCGAGCTGGTAGATGGGCGAGCGAGGTCCGTGTCTGATGACTGTGCCTCTTCGGGAATGGAGTCGTCGGCGGTGAAGGGAGTTTCGGGGAGCTCTTCGTCTGGAGAGGTGGCGTTTTCGTCTCGACCCTTGGTCCGTTTCGAGCCCTTTCCAAAGAGTTTGAAGCCGGCAGGAATCTGAGAAACAGGGCGAAATGCGCCAGCAGTGCGTGGTCTACCACTGGATTCTAGCGAGGGACGTGGACCGAGCTTCACTTTTGGTTTGCCATAGGGGTAGGATGAATAGGTGTAGAGATCGGGCCTGCTGGACTGCGACGACGTTCGCCGATGGTCCTCGATTGATTGCGTTGGGGAAACAGGCCTACCATCGGCGCCTACGAAGTTGGGGACCTCCGAAGTCGAGGGAGCCGAGAATTTCGTGCCTTCTGGGGAGGCGGCCAAGTCCGAGTTGAGCGTTACTGGCAATGTCGTTGGAGACACGGGCTCGCCGTTTGACGTGGCCGTCTCGGGTCGGGTTTGACCGTCTTCGGCGTCAGGTCCTATGGATTGGCGCTTTGTCGCCCGTTGTTGCTGCTCCTCCTCTTCCTCCTCTGCGATCTCGACCAGGCGTCTCCGGCGTAGTGAGCTCGAGGATGACGAGTTGGATCCGGAGGCTGCGTGTAGGGAGCAGGCGGCCGATAGCTTGGTGTCCTTGAGCTCCTTGGCCTCGGTAATCTCGAAGGTGGTATCGTATGGGGAGAATCGCTCGCAAACGGCATTGAAATGGACGGCCACACGTGCTAGAGAAGGCGAGCAAACGGCGAGTTAGCAGGTCTGAGAGCTATGTCACGCTCCGTCTCCAACTCTAACGAGGGGGGGATGGGCTAGAAAGGAGACTGTTTGTCGGATATGACGAATCGGGGCAGCACACACCTTGGATGAGGCGAGAGCAGTCCTCGGGCAAGTATTTGATGAGAACATTTCTCCTCCGGTATCTCAAGAAGCCATATAGGGGACTCGTCTCTTCGTATTCAGCGACCTTGTTGCGCACCTCGACGATTCCGCCGGAGCCACGGCCCAGGAGCTCGACTTCATCGCGACTCGCGTACTTGAGGAGGAACCTATATCAGGAGAAGCAGCACAAGGCGCACGAGTCAGCGAGAGTTGGATGGAACTATGATTCCCCGGAAAGCCAGAGCGTCGCGTCGGTCGGGTTTCAGTGGTATTCTTCCAACTTACCATCCTCCTGGTTCGGCGACAGCGCCCTCGTGGGCTTCCTGGATCTTGGGATCGTCCAACCCATTCAACGACATGGCGCCTCCGTCACGGCCAGGTTTTTAAAGAAGGAGGGAATGATAGAGAGGGAACCGGGGGGACGAGGAAAAGAGTGTATAAGTGATGAAACGAGAACCGATTAAGTTAAGCAGGGCCAGGCGCGCGCGTGGCGGACACAAGCATGCAGAGAGAGAAAGAGAGATGAAGAGAGCGAGGGGCTCGGGGAGGTTTCGAAACGAGCGACGGGGGGAAGAGTGAAAAGCTACGACGGAGGACGAGACGGGGGGTGGTGGTAGGAGGAGGAGGCGGAGGACGAGGAGGACGAGGGGGGACGTCGAGAGGGAGAAAGAAGAAGGGGAAGACAATAATACAAACAGGGAAGAAGAAGGATGATGCCCGATTTGGGATGCAACAAAGTCCGCTGTCGAGAAAGGGAAAAGGAAAAAAAAAAGAGAAAACGGACGTATAATTCGAAGCGTCGTTTCGAAAATGGTAGACAGGATCACACAAATGGATGGATCAATGGAATTTGGGGGTTAGTAGGGGACGATGGCGCGGTATGGGGCGTTGTTTTTTTGGGAGTGGGCGTGGGCCCTTTTGCTCTGTAGAAAGCAAGCAGCAGCAGCAGGTGCAACACTCGCCCGCTTCTCATGGGAATCTGCGGGTCAAGTCAAGGGGAAGTAGCACCAGATTTCAGGGGCAAGAACGACGCAAGGATCGTCGACATGGGGGGGGGTGGTCTTGGACGTGAAATAATATGAGATGGGGAGAGTAGGTAGAGATTGATTTTTTTTTTCTTGTGTCTCTTTTTTCTTTCTCTTTCTCTTTCTCTTCCTCTTTGGTCCTTTTTCTTGATCCTCTGGAGTGGTGGTGGGTGATGGGATGGACTCGGATCGAGGGGGGAAGGAGGAACAGGAAGGGGAAGTGAAACTGACTTGATTTCAGCCCCCCCATCCCCCATCCCCCCCTTCTAGTCCGAGGAGATG
>JABFFI010000729.1:0-24672 GCA_013623725.1 Fusarium robinianum | reverse complement strand
TGTGATGACAAAGGAAGGTGTGAAGTGGCGTTTGTTGGTCGAGCGGCGTAGATCTAGGGTAGCCAGAAGGCCTTGCATTCGGCGGGCCCCTCCCTCATTTGTCTGATGTTTCGTTGGTGACGGAGAAGCCCTGTGGGCGGGCCCACACGAGCGCTTGTGCCTGTCTGTCGATTGGCGGCTGTGATAGGGGCATGCACCTCTTTGCTGTTGGTCGTTGGCTGCTTTTGGAGTTGAAGTCGAATGATGAGGCCGGGCCCGGGTTGGGTGCCATTGCTGGGGTTAGTGTTCTGTGTGTGAGGTGGTCGGGTTTCGTAGGCGCCCACTTCGTAACCATGCCTATGACTTCCGGCTCGCAGTGTCCTTGAAGTCTAAAGATAGGAATCTAAGACCTCTTCTAATTTTAGAAATTCTAGGGCTTGGTTGTTTGTCCTCTACGTACTCGAGGGAAATGGAAAGATCACTTCCATCCTGATCGCATTGCAAAACATTGATAAAGGAGCACCAGGTAAGTCCGCACGGGCTATGACTCTGATCACAATTCTTCCTCATCCTGGACCACGTGTTTCTCAGTTGTCCAAAGCGTCGACCTAGAAGGTCGCTTCGGGAAGCGTTAGATCATCATGATGTGGATGGAAACTGTCTGACCACCCTTGCTTGTGTTATTTCCTGCCCCACACACCCGAGTCTTGGTTAAGCGAACTGCGGCTCTTGCAACTACTCTCTCCGTGCGGGTCCAGAAACAGGTCGAAACTTGCGCCCTTCTCTAGCCGCGCGGTTCAGCAGAGAGGTTTTGGTAGATATGCTGCGTACGAATAGACCATTATGCCATTGGCCACCCATCCATCCAAAATATCTGGAACCTATCCCGGCAACTGTTTCACGCTTCTGCACTCGTGGCCACTAAAAGGATGCCCTTCTTTGACCGCGCGGCCCATGGAGAGTCAAGTTCCCAAAATGGATTCATCAGAACGGATGGATCTACAGATGCCACAGATGTAGGTATATATAGCTTTGATGATAGCCCATCAGCAAACACATCTATATCTCCAATGCAAACACACCCTTTGTTTTTTGTTCATCCCTTCACAAAAGTCGCATCATGTCTCAAATCAACACACCTCAGCTCAAGAAACTCTGGGAGCAAGTCCAGAGTAAGCCGGAGTGGGCCACAACCAAGTTCTGGGAGTACGTCTTCAAACAAAACGTCTTCAGTAGTCGCCACTGGGCCATCGCCTCACAGCAGCCACCAACGGATGACGAGAACGACCTTCGCCGCGTCGACCTCGTGGTGGAAAACATTGACGACAATGAGAACTCCACAACCTTGCTTTTCATGGAGGCCAAGAGAGCTAATGTTACTCTTGATCAAATCGACGAGGTTGAATACCAAGCATTTACTGCTTGCTGTGCGCATCTCTACTATACAAGGAGGCCATCCATCTGGGCAATGACATGCGTGGGCAGCAAGACTAGGCTGTGGGCCTATAAGATAAATGACGATTACATGACACCATTCTGGCCGTCAGGAGACGGGCTCTCGGCAAGGGGCGAATATGCTGAATTTTCCACTCAGGGGCAGGAGATCCTTCGCAATCTCAATTTTATCAAGCACAATCCTATACCGGGTTCGGATATCTTCCAGAGGCCACCGTCACCACGACCAGCTTCCGCCAGCCTTCCTCCAGGCTGGCATGACAACGAAGTTGCCTTCATCACTCCTCCCGTGCCATCACGAATCTATGAGGGTCCCAGTTCGAGCAGGTCAGCTCAGCAACCGCCGAACGACGCATCCGGCAGCCAGTTCCAGCCAGAGAGCACATACCAGGGTCTGATAGTGGATGCGAATGGTGCGTTCGAGGCTACTGTGGACAAGTACGAGAACAACACGTACAAGTGCAACAGGGTGTCTGATAAGGCCCGCATCCATGTACCCGATCATGCATGGGTTGAGTGTGCCGTCCAGATCTCTGGGGAGCTTTTCCCTGGCTACTCTTGGACTGCTGACTCGGGTAGGCAGTACTACACCTGGTCGTTGGACCCGGCACGGAGGCCGAGCAAGAAGAGAAGGTGATGCGAAAGGTGCCACTTGACCCGTTTGAAACTGGTCCTATTTCAATATCATTAATCCACAATTACTGTCAACATGGTTTCTTCATGGGAGAACCAGAACTCGAGCTCGCCCTGCATTCCAAAACACGTCCAACCCTGTTCATCGTGATCATGCTCCCGTCTACTAGTGCCCCTCACCACCGTTTCTTGTACCTGAACTGAGGTTCCGGATCGAACATGACTCTGGCGATGGAAGCATATATGAACCGGTTTCACATAATCTTCGACGGGATCGACGCCTACTCGACATTGCCCAAGTGACCGTTGCGCGCCGTTCTGGTATTGCAATAAGATACCCATGCATCGGCCAGTCAGTTTGTTGTTGAAAATACTGATGCAGTTGACGCTTTCCAGGGGAGCCAATGAAAAACAAGCGTTTGGGAAAGGAGGATCGTCAATAAATGGGTGGTGAAATGGAGTCATCAGTGACTTGTCTTCCTCTCCGGTGGGATAGGCGCCGATAACGGAAACGGGTTGTAGTTCACGTATGTCATATATAATTGTCATCGGTGACTTGCTCAGTAGCAAATCCTTTGCTTGTTTGGAAGAAGTAAGGCCGACCAACACGTCGCCGCCTAGTTTCATGCGGAACTGAGCTGATCAGACTTCATTGGTGTCACGTGTTTCTCGTCGGACTAAACTCACAAGCAAGCACGTACTGCTACAGGAGGTACTCTCAGACAGTGACGTTCGTGCACCTAGTGCAGTAATGGAGTCCTGTTGTGAAAATGGGACATAGACCCAAGTGACTGACTGTTGACGTCGGCGAGACAGGCGTTGATAGGTTGTCTGGGCGCAAGGAGAGCTCTGTGTATGAGCATGCACGGCGTAAATTTCGCCATAGCAGAAGAAGAAAGTGATTCCATTTGTTTGGCGTAAGTCAATCGTCCTAAACCGCGTGGAGCGGGTAATATTGGCCGGATAAAAATGGCATCGCTGTAGGTCGGGAGGAGTTGGCGTGTCCCAAGTCTGGAGCCCGTGGCATGTTTTGGGCAACTCCAAACGCAAGAATCCGAACTAAGGTCTAGAGTGAGTCTCACAGTACTCCCAACTATGTTTGTTCACTCTGAGAAGGATGGACTATTTACCTTGAAGTGCGCATTAATGCCTTCGAGCCATCTCTGGTTTAGTATGACGAATACGAGGCCATCAGTCCGCCATCTTCTGAACTGTGGATTCCCAGGCAGTCTTTTGACTTCTTGGATACCCCAAGAGTCGATAGTCAAACGAATGACTGGTAGTTTATGGGCCATCTCTGTAGTTATAGACTGATCACCACGTTTCCAGGCCGAAACCGCGCACAGGGGAATCGATAAGAGGTGGTCTGATGAAGCAACAGGTAATTGTCGAATTAGCTCAGACGCGGCGTTAAACCGCCAGATTATACTCGTTGCCGAATACTCGTGAATCATTCTAAGTATTTCTGGGGGGAGCAACCTCATGCTCGAGATGCCAAAGTCGTCGAATACTGACCAGTCCGGTTTGATGATTGTTTCTTCAAGGCGAAAGTTGGGAGCTTGACGCCATGGGGTTCGCCAGGCAGTGGCAACCCACAAGTGGTTCAAAGGGTCGTCGACATGGCAGCGTTGTGCGATAAATTCAAAGCAATCTGAATGCGCAATCGAGGCCTCAGGTGAGACGGCACAGAGGCTACAGTCCGGTTTTCGACATAGGGATACGCCGCTCTTGCCTCGAACTCGATGGCCGTAGTCAGGGAAGATGTATGGGCCAAGACGTTGGGAAAAGGCGGTCGAGTCGATGTTGCCGAGGACTTGAAGGTTTGTGTTGGATTAGAATCGGGGCTTTAGACCATCAAACCAGTGACCTATTTGCGGACTTACGCAAGACGAATCGTCCGGTGACTTCCATTGAGCTGCCACAGATGCCGCAATGCGGTTGGAGGCCCACATGACCGTCGCTTCTCGAGAGAGCTGCCATGTCTAACAATTGATTGGGAACTTCTAGGAGTCAGAAATGCCATTCGTAAGATTCAGAGAATCGCGAAAGCCAGAGTTGTAGTGGCATATTCAGTGCCGTCGGAGCCTGTTTCGAGGGGATGCCATATGTGCAGGCGGGCTGAGTCGTTTAAAAATAGGGGGATAGTTACATCACTCACTGAGATGGAGCCCGTCACGTGCTGCATGCCGTCATACCCACCCCCACAATTTTCAGCCAATTCCATTCACTCTACACCCCGTGAAGTGCCTTGCATACGAAGCCATCGGGCTAGGCGATATTACCCTTTTGAGTTTCGCGGTCAATACGCTAGCCTATTTTAGACTTGATGCTCAAAACCTCTAGCCAACTAGAATTTAGCGGCCACACACTAACTTCATTTGTCCGGGGTTGGACCAGTGGCAATCATTACGGATCACAAGCGATTTGTGTTAGCACGGGCTCCACGCTTTCATGATTTCCCCCGTCGTCCAAGAACATTGTATCAAACTCGCTGATGATGGATCTCGTTCCGCCTCTGCTACGAGTTCGCGTCTTCGGAGAAGCCTTTTCACTTCACGAGATATAGGACCTGCCTTCCCTGCTTCCATTTGGCCAGCAATCGATCCACTTCCCACATATTTTCGTCTGCGTCAAATACTACGGGCTGGCTGGCTTGAGCCCCTTCCAGATAACTTTGGGTGGGGGAGAATGTACTCGCCTCAGTACTTTTCATCTGTTCCTGGGATTGCTGGTTGTAGAACCACCTGCGTTTCCAACCCTACTCCAATTAGCGTCTATAGAACTCTACCCTAATTTACCATCATGAAACTGGAAATATTAGGTGATGTCAGCAAAATATAAACAGAGAAGGTGTGATAAATTGCCCCCGCCGATTCGAGGTCATCCACTTACATCCAGCCGCGAATAGGTTCACGGATGCAAAAACAAGACATCAGTTCCATCGTTATCATAACAGATTGGGTGAAAGATCGGACATCAGATCTTGATCTTCGTATTGTGCCGGGAACCAACTCAACCACGTAGGCTCAATAACTGTTCGTTGTCGCATAACAAAGACAGTCCATGTCATGACGTCTTTGAATAACCCGGGTTTTAGGGCATCTTCTAGCTTACTCAACCTCAAAATCGGCTCTGCTGAAAGGAATCTGAAAGGTAGGAGCACAAAATAATACCGCCAAAAGTGAAAATAGAGTTGCGTTGTGGGCTTTGCGTTATAAAGGCAGCCATCCAGGCCAAGGTGTGGTCTAGCGCCGCTTACCACCATGTCATACTTGCATATATAGAGTAATACGGCGTAATTTACAGCAAGAACTAACATACCTACAGATAATATAGTAGTACAATCAGTATACTCTTTTGCATCCCGATATCAGTTGTATTGGTACACCTAAATTATTGGACTAGAGTCAAGCTCGGCTCAAGGCAGAGGATGCTATGAGGCTCCGAGTAGGCGATTTGGAAGAGGATATGAAGCTGACCCAACAATAGCCGTTCACGGGCTGCTTGTTCGTCCTCTTGCCGAGCCCTCCCGCCTGTCGGCGCCCTCGCCCGTACCCACGCAGCTGCGTCGTGAACACTGAGCAAGGAGCCAAAGTGCCGTACGCAACCCAGCCTCTTGGGCAGAGCTTCGATCGCGAGGTAGACCGCTGTTGCGGGTGACTTGACAGCGTGCCGACAGAAACGCTCCGCGATCCAATGATTGCCTTTGTGATTATACAAACATGGCAGTCATGATACCCAGGTCTAATATATTAGCCTCGGCACACAGTACCCGACAACTAATATCAGTGAACGTGAGATCCACGCAAAAAGCCAATCAGTCGGAATACTATGGCTTGGTATTATCCGAGGATCGGAGTGTGCGTGTGTCTGCGTAGGGGAGACGATTTAATCGCACTGTTTTGAGTTTTCCTCGAAGGAACCGACCAAGGTCAGTTTCTTGAACCTATCTTCAACCCTGCGGAGAGCAATCTGCTGCCTGACGCTGGTTGAGGCGTGCTACTGACGAGGATAGTAGCCCGTTTCATTCTAATAGACACGCCCTTGTTAAGACGAGTTGGGGAGCGCAACCCGACACTTAGGCATATCCATAGTAGAATGGGTACCTTAAAGCCGCTCCTCATCTCAGTGAATATCCGATCAGACGCAGCATATGATTTCGACAGCGATCCGATCTGTAGCTCCGACTAAGGCGCTTAGCGGATGACGATAGACGATACGTGTTGCCTGAGGACGTTCAAGTACTAGTTATTTTAGCTGCAAAATTTAACTTGAAGGGCTGGGAAATATTGGAAGTTCCATTACGATCTATCGTAGTTGAGGCTGACGGTTTCCGAGCGTATAAAGTCTCGAAACTTCTCCAGCGGGTAAGCCATCCTTTTGTCCCTTCCTTTTAGAACACTGAGTATGCCGTGACTGTCAACTGAAATGCAAAGCCTGCCCTGGCACGGACCCGTGGCAGAGAAGTCACCTACTGTGATGGTGCGAAGAGAACGTATACCTTGAGACCCGAAAGCCCATTCGATGAAATCGCAAAACTCTTCCTGAAGGCGGTAAGTTGATGGCGGCAAGACACCACCGGATACTCTCTCCTTGCGCAATTGAGAGCCCCAATCTTGAACACCGTATGAAACGCCAGTCGAATCCGTCTCCTCGATATTGGTAGTTGCGGTTGCGGGCGGTCCCCAGCTTCGACTGATGCATTCCCAAACCCTCGGATCGAAATATGAGAAACGGAGATGGAGAAGCTCGAGGCAACTTTTCGAAGCAAACGGAAGGAGCATGGTTCTCTTGAGGAAACATCAGTTACAATTGAACGGGGCAAAACCACACGATCAGCTTTGATATGCCATCGTTTCGGAGGATACTAACAAGATGTTTCATTTCGTGTTTCAAACCTAGGCACTGAACGTCGAGAAACCCCAAAGGATTAGAAGACGGACAGTTTTCCAACCGTAAGAAAAATGGTTCCAAAGTCAGTTCAGATGACCAACAGGAGGCCCACAGCTCATCCAAAACGCAATTCCGGAGCGTGGGCCGATGAGTCAAGATACTTGACCAAAACTCGCGTTTCGGGAACCACGGACCTAATGTTAGCCGCAAGGCTAGATCGGTTAATCCGCTGAAGGAGGCAAGAAAACGCATAACCGCGTCTTTCAGCTCTTCCCCTTGACTGACAAAAATTTCAAACTCATTACTGCTGTGAATCTCAAACGCCTTGATTTTAGGTTGCACCCGAAGTTTCACAAGGGTTGCGAAAAATCCAGGCAACCCGCGGCAGTCGCGGAAACGAAGTGAGACCAACGTATCGAAATTAAGTCCCCGAGCTAATCCAGGCCCGACATTGGTAGACAAAAGAACCAGCTCTCTTAGTTCTGGAAACACCGGCATCGACGGAGTAGGTTGGATGCGAAGAAGCTTTCTCAAGAATGCAGAATCGTGGATAATTGATTCCTGTACAGATGATGGGTGTCTATCCTTATCATCATGGCATCCTCCTAGGTCTAGCTCAAGTCGTTCTAGATGTCGTCGGTTTCTTGAAAAGGCAGATAACAAGGTCGGGGCGTCTTCTGAACGAGGTGCTCTCCATCGCAGGCTTTTCAGCTTCCGAAAGCCGCCCAAATCGATAACCGACCCTTGAGTCGCCGGTGTGGCTGGATTTCCATCGCAAAAAGGGTTTGTGAAGATACCCAAATCGCGGAGCAATCTCTGACGTGTGGTGATGATACCCCGGGGCCCAAGAATGGCTTCTGGAATACACGTTTCCAGTTCCCAGCTGTCACATATCGTTAGAGTTGAACGATTTAAGCATGTGCTCGCCTTGCCATACCTGAAAGTGTCCAGATGATTATCACCGATCTTATTGACAATCAATCCGGCGGTAAAAGCCAGATGCTCAAAATCACGAGAATGGTTTGACGACCCCTCATGTGAATCATAGTCGGACTCGATCTCGGTCCAGATGTCATCCTCGGTGTATGATACCTTATGAGGACAACCTGCCCACCACGGTTTGTGAAAATCCATTTTGAAATGGAGGTGCCTGACGTATTTCCAGGGCATTGTTGGTGGCAAGTTTTGGGGTAGCTCGTGCAAGGAGAATGGCCCGGTAGGCCTGATGTCAACTGAGTGCCGGAACTTTGGCAACGCGACGTCACGTATAATTCTCGACACTTCAGTGAGTGACTTGCAGTCTTCGTCAATGGTGACCTAACCCTGTTAGCTAATCGTGCCCTCTCCGGCTTGCAGAAGGCAGACGAGGTGTCAAAGGGAAATACTCAACGTATCCAACGATCATGTTCAAGATCTCAACCGGCAATTTGGAGATCATGTCCGCCATGATGGTTACCGCCATGATGGTTAGGAAAACCTAGAATATCAATGTGCTTCTACTTTCCAAGGAGATAACTACGCATCGATTGCCCCGTCAAGTCGAACAGTACTTATGCATGGCTGTCAAGAAACAATTCTTTTTTTCAAAGATAGAAAGGATAAAGAAAGAAAAAGAGCTAAAAGAAAAATAAGATTTTAAGGAGAAAAGACGAAAAGGTAAAATGGAAAGTACGCACTGGTATCGTAAATTGCGGGAGCCAAATCTTGCCACTTTAAGGTAATACGGCCGTTTTCCACCCTTCATGATGGTGGCCCCATTAACCTTGAGATGGACACGACTGCAGGGCCAAAAATGGGCGTGAAACTAGACACCCAATGTGGCTCGCACTAGTTGGGGCCTATAATATCTTTTCAAATGCAGTGTCCTATTACATACCTTTTGCGAAATGGATGCATGTCACTTTGGTGAGGGTTACTGGGCGGGCTTTGTGTACTGTACAAGGCATCTCACGCGCGCAGAATTCATGCTTGGCTGTAACTCGTAGCTGCCTGCTACACATGGGCCTCTTCAACCTCGCAGCCCATCTTACAAGCCTTGCTCACTTTCACAAACCTGACCAACAGCTTCCTCGGTCTCTTTCGTGTTCTCTGTTGGACAGACCCCGTGCTTTCTCGATCCCGTTTTGACATTCTCACACTCTATTTCTCATCATTGACTCCGCTATTTGTGTCTGCCGATCAGCTTATGCAAACTACAGGATCTAAATCCTCACCGGATTGCGTTTGAGCGTCCCCCTTGGGGGGCAATGGGGGCGCCTTACTATGGTTCTCGTGGCGCACATGTAGCCGGCTAATCTCGTCCTGGAGGGCGAACTTTCTCATATACAAGGCAGAGATCTTTTCGGCTTCCTCCTGACCCTTCGTAATCAAGGCTTCATCACCCTCCTTCCTCTCTGTCCATTCGGTTTATCTCCAGCTGCAGCTGTCGTGCTTCCTTCTGCAAACGAGACTGTCCCGCGAGGCGAGGCTGCCTGCTTTCTTCTTGTAGACAGCGTTCATAGATTAGCTTTTTGATGAGACCATGTTGATTTCTCTGCTCCTAAGTCTGTAGGAAAATAAAAATATCATTATACTGCAGAGGCACGATTGGGAAAAATAATGTACAATAGATATCAATGCAGAACGAAGACGAGTTTTAATTGCTTTGTTGCCTCTATTTACTATTGTAAGGACTAGTACGGGCACTGTTTCATGAAGCCGAGCAATGAAAAATAGGAACCTAAGAGCAGGCTAGCTATTGCTCAGGCACGGTTGTGATGAACGTATAGAACTAGAGTTTACACCAATGCAAGGCTAGTTTGGAATGAAGGTTCATTGATCAACTTATAGGGATCGTTGACTGCGTCAAGGAAGGCCCGGAAACTAACTTAGCCAAAGAGACAATAATATTTGCGAACAGTAGCCGCTAAAACCTACCGTTGGTGTGATCTAGAACCACGACGTAACAACAACACATTATCAACAGCCAAGTGCTTGTGCTTTGAGCCAGGCGGCATGGGAATTGAGAAGTGCCCCGACGCAGGGGAGTCTACAACTGCCCCCGACGCGTCATTGACCGAGCCACAATGTTCTAAGAACCTGGCAATTTGTCATGTTTTTTTACAAGGTTCGTGGTTAGATTGATAACCTTACCTCAACAAGTTCCCTGAGAAGAGAATTTTGTTCCTCGACCTTGCCACCATGGCGCTAAAGCCGACACGCGTCTTCCAGTGTCTTGATTACTGCTTGGTGGCATTGCGCGAAAATCGCATGTGGTCTCATTCAATTGGAAGGGCATAATAGCTAGGTGCCGCGATGGACAGTGCCACACGAGTCATGCGAAAGGGGGAATGTTGTGACAGCATACGTTGAGATTTTATGGATTTGAAGAAGCCACTCCGGCCGGCAATATCAGTCAGTGTAAGCTTTACCTTGATAACTCCAGTGCTCTAGTAGTGAAATTTTTATTAATGCTTTCTTTGTTTTGTTAAAACTATGATACTTGAGAAATTCTTAAGTGACGTGACTTTGACACAATAAACGACTGCTGCCTTTTAATAAGCTAGAACTAGTTGGCCTGCAGAACACTCTAAAGTAACTTAAGTATTTAGCCACGAAAGCACCAAACCAAGAGTTAGCATGCCACATATGTCATTTGTATTAGACTGGTATCACCGCGGGGGCTCTCCCGTTCACGTGCTGCCCCTTGAAGTGCGGCATGGCAAATGCTTATCCTACAAAAGCTAAGAGCATGGCTGTGACGACGGTAGAGAGGACGAGGCGCATCCAAATTGACAACTCGTTGAGGTCTCTGCAACCTTAGTATATCGTTGATGGAAGTTCCGACAAAGAGGAGGATACTTCGTTTCGTTAGACTTCTATCGAGCTTCAAACGCTCGAGGTGCTTATTTCTTGTCCCTTATCTTTTGAGCGACTCCGTACCTCAACGGTACGGGGCACAAGGGAAACTTTGATAAAATCGTGACAGATACATTTCGCCGATGGATGTATAGCATGAATACTTTGACCACGCTCTTTGAAGGCGCCTCGTGACACTGTTTCTCGTCTTGGCTGACTTGAATTGGCGTCATCAGATCTCGTCATCTCTGCGACATTCAACATGTTGGATGCCCGCCAACCTTCACTGGGATCGCTGATGCACTGTGCTTTTGATTGCTCGTGCGAAACATAAGGACTAGTAGTCTGCCTCATGCGATCTGTCCCCACGACATAATTCTCATCAACCTCAAGACTGATGAAATTCAGCCACGCCCAATTCCTTTGCCAAAACCAAACTCGTCCCAGTCATTCTCTGTTGTTGCATGATGCCTTGCACCAACGTAGGTTCAGAGAACCTGAAAACCGAAGACGTGGAATATCTTTACCATCACCTCTTTTTACCTGCTGAACTTCCAAATGGCGATGATAATTGCCCAGAGAATGAGAGGTTGCTCATGGATTTTGTCCATCACTCTTTAGAAGGCTTTCGCAAGATAACTGATCCTGAGGTTGGTGCTGTGATCAGGGCTTGCTCAGTCATGATCGAACGCCTACGGACATCTAAGAACGCCCAAGGATTCCTGAGCGCAAATGGCGCGCAAAGCGTCTTGCAGCAACTTTCTCTTGAAGGTACGGTCCTGTTTAATATGCCCTCACTCACGTCTTGTCACGTCTTGACACATCGAGCAATAGCCCCTTCTGCATTGTTCCACATCCCAGCTCAAAATGGCGCGGTTTTCGTTTATAAATCCACTGCTTCGGTTACTTTTGAGACCTTCGAGCTATCTCCATCCAATAACGCCGTTGTGGCAACTGGAGGCCGCCTAATTCGCCGCTTTCCAGCCAATGCGACCAAGATACCCTGCACAGATCTTGAGGATGGAGACTTTCAGGCGGCGTTTGCTAAGACACTGGCAAAGATGAGTTACCAAACTGTCAGGGAGACGAAACACAAAGTCAAGAAGGCCAAGCAAAAACACGTTGAGGACAGAGAGACAGTGCACCCACGAATTGTCACCGATCTCCTGCCGGGTATGCTACGGGGCGCCGGCGAACAAGTCAGCGTCTCTGGTATCATCAAAAATACCCGCGAAGAGGTTATGTGGAGCAATAGCAAGCTCCCATGGAGACGATCACCGCTCTGGCTCCTTATTCGAGTTGGTCTGCAGCTGACCATGGCTCGATTTTCATACCAACACCGAGATACTTACAAAGAGTTCATGGTCTTCTCGATGGCAGAAGCGCTCGACATCTCTAAAAAGTGTGCTGCTGCAAGCGATGAACTTCATACGATGTCGATCAAGGTTTGCCGCAGGCTTTGCAAGCTAGATCATCCCCGCAACGGCGGGTGGCTGGCGCGTATCCATCAAATTCTATCGGAAACATCGCAGTCCCTGGCTCAAAGATGGGACCAGGTCTGCAGGGAAAGCGAGGGGCCTCTTAATCTCAAAGCCCTCGAAAGGTTCAAACTGGCCGATAGCATTCAGCTTTCTCTCCCAGGCATGGAGACCTTTCTCGCCTCAGTCCTGGAAAGAGAGAAGACCATCGGACTTTCACACTTCAAACCAATTCCTCATGTACGATTGCTTGGTCGCAGTCGTCTCCCCTCGATTGAAGTAGGCGCACGATATCTACCTTTCAGATTGGCCATGCTGGAATCATGGGTCGCAATCAATCTCGACTCGTGGCTGGAGCAACATATCAGAAAGGAAGATACATGCGAAGAACTGAAAGAACTGATCCGGACCTACCACCAGGCAGCTATCAGTCAGTACTCTGGCCGCCCCGAAGGCGCATCGAGGATGCTTCTCACCGTCGGCGAGCTATGGGTGGCGATGGACAAAGCAGCCACCCACGCTCTCCCCACCTTGGCGCTTTATAAGCCCGAGGTCCCCATCGAGGTATGGCAAGCGCTATTGCTAGCCGCTGGGGTTGAAACAGAGAGACTCCATCGCCTTGAAAATTACTTGCTGAACCGCCAACTTGTCGCCCAAGGGGAGGGAAGGCCTTCCATATTCAGATCTTACGGCCAGCCCCGTTCGTTTTCAGTGGAGTATTTCTCTGGCTCTTCTGAACATCAACAACTGAAAGCTGAGGTTGAAGCTCAGGCACGGACCCAAAGGCAAGCCAAGAAAGAGGAATTGCAACGGCTCAAAGGCGAGCATAGGGTGTGGATAAAAAAGTACCACGATAGGGAGGACTGTGACGAATACCCTACAGAGGAGTACGGCGTCACAGTCTGGCACCATTCTCATGGCTGTGTTCGTTGCCAATATTTGAACGAGGCGAACAACATTCAGATTGATATGCACGAGTGGCCTTTGCCTGAGGACGATCTTGAGGCCCAATCCACTGTTTTTGAGCTTTCTGTCCCTACCATCTTCTCGGAGTGGCGAGACGGTACACTCTACGTCATCAACGATGTGCTTCTAAGCGAGCAACTCAACACCCATCCTCGGCAATCGTCTCACCCGCTGTGTGACTATCCACCGCTGCACGGATTTTTTCGAACGGGTAGAGGCTACCGTATCTATCTACTATCTGAGGCAAAGCCAAATATTGTCACTCATCGACGAACACTGCATGTGCAGAGTTGTACTGAATCCGATGTTTGCGTCAATAATGGGCTTCGATACCAATACTTCGATGGATCTCGAGGCTGTTTCCTTGAGGAACTCTTGCCAACAGAAGGGCTTTCGCACCTCTGCACTTTCGGTCTACCGACGCGTGCCCACAAGCTGAGACGTTTTCTCACGCGTACTTGGTGTAAGCCGGAAGGAGAAACACCTAACGAGACAATCGCAAGCCAGTCGGATTGTTCGGACTACATACCCCTAGCTGAGTACAAGGCATTGGCCGAATTACCCTATGGATACAACATCCAGTGGATGAGCATATTGACCCAGCTCGCCATGCCGAAGATCGACTTCAATAAAACGGAGACTGCCATTTTCTTGCTTCAACTGAGCCTGCAAGCCGGCCCTAGGTCTTCATTGGCTACAAGGTGCGCACACGACAGGCTGAGCGACCTTGAGTTCGGACGTCGGATGCTCGAGAACTTGGCTAAGGGCGTTTCACGCATCCGGGAAAATTGGGAATCCTATACCGCCTTGTGTTCCTTGACCTTCTTGGCATCCCGTCTCCTATCTCAAGTCCCGAGCGGTTTGGTCGGTGCCTTCATTGACCTTATCGATCAGTGCCGTGCTGTCGCCTACCGGTGGTTGGCCATCGTGCTTGAAAGAGCGCAGGCAGCTACTGACGAAACCCAGCGACGAGAATTGTTGGAGATAGTGCTGAACATTGCACTCACATGTGTCGACTCGTTCAATATGGATCATTGCTTCCTGGCCAGGATCCTGGCAGACTCGGAGCGAGCATCTATTTTGCTTGAATGTTCAATCATCATCCACAACAATGCCTCTGTGCGGAGTGCTGCTGACGATCCTCTCCAAGACGCCCTATGTGACAGGTGGGGGCACACGATGCACCGCGCCCGTGGTGTCCTCATTGAACAAAACGCTTCTGGCAACTCATGCTTCAACCTTGCTGTCAAGCGGTGCTGGCCAGCATTTGACCCCATCAGCCCTTGGACGATTGCTGGCGATACCTGCTACTGGCTCCAGACAACAACCTGTGGATGTCTACAAGTACATCTTAATATTCTCACAGGAGAGTTGCTGGTGAACGGCGTCTATCTGGCACGTCTCCCGAGAGAGTACGAAAGACATGATATCTACGAAAGATTGTTCAGCGGCCTCGTCTTGAATGTCATGCCCAGTAACTTGCCAGGCATGCGGTTCTGCACCACACAGCTTTTTAGAGGCAACACTGTTCACTTTGGAATGCAGGATCAGGACTTGCTCGTTAGGCTGGAGGCTGACGGAACACATGTGGATTTGATCCCGCCGCGAACCTTGAAGGGGCTACTGCCACACTCGTTTGTCGATGAGTATGCCCATTGGTATCATATCAATACGGGCATCGTGGAATTTCGCCCTCTCAAGGATCCCTGGACCACAAACTCAAGTCATTGGCTCCTTTCCCGATCAGGCGAAGTCTGGATTTTGAGACAAGGTGCAAGCATATATCTCCTTGCTCCGTCCAGTGGTATGGCCCACTGTTTGGCAACAGTATTATCGCCGCTCGAGGACTCGCTTCGTCTCCACATGCTTTATGACGCAGTCGCTGGTTCCGCAGAAGTCCGACTACCCCGGTTGCAGCTCGACTTTCTTTTGAGGGCTGGGGAGTCAACCATCCAATCCCGACAGTTCCGTGATATGCACATCGACCCGGACCAGTCAGTGGGGACACTGGTTGGTTTTGCAAGCAAACTCATCCTACGCGGCGAATCTGATCCACCAGCCAAAGTGTTGCTCGTTCCGGAAGGACGCGTACATATCCAGAGGGCTGGAGGTCATGTAACTGTCATGGTAGCCTACGGAACTGCTCGCCGCGTGCAAAATTATCGGATCGATGATCTCCTTTGCCGTCTCATCGCCAACACGAAGCTTGAGAGCAAACTTTTCCTTGCATACATCCACGCTCTTACGTCTTTCTGCCTTCCAGATCCATTTCTAGGGCGGACAGGAACAGAGGAAGCCATTCGTATATTGGGTTCTGCATCTGTCCGAGCGCCCGGTCCTCTGTCTCCGACGGATCGTGACAGGCTGCAGTTTATCGCTGCTCTCTCTCCGGTTCGTGCTTTCTACCCCAATTACGAGAGGGTTATGGAGCAGGTTTCTTGGTCTTCAAATCTGAGTTTTCTCGCTCAAGATGATCGATTTTATAGGATTACAAAGGATGTTATCGACCGATCTGCCGAGATTGGCTTTCTCTACCCCGGTAACAACAAACCAGGTGAACTCGGCCAAAATACGATTGAATTGATTGAACGAGCTATCCTCAGGAGGTCTCGCCAGTGTGTCTCGGGCTATGGAGCAGAGGACTTTTCTGTTCAGCATGATGTCACCTATCAGTCAAGAGACAACGGGTCTTCAGATCGAGCAGCACGTGCTGCGGAAATGGCTTTCCGAGCGTGCAGCCACCATGCAACTTTCCCTGAGCCTGTCGCTGCCGGACTCCAAAATCATTTATACACACTCCTCAGCCACGAAACAATAGCACCTAGAACAGTGCCCTCAAAGGATGATCTGCTTTATGACTCAAAGTGGCTCGGGAGCCCTGCAACCTTCCTATCGGCGTGCTGGTGCCAGTTGCACCAGGCATTTCAGAACAACCAATCATGGCTCAACAGATTCGAGCTGATGGTTTGGATAGCGACCGTGGCATACTCATCTAAGTGTGACATACAGGTTACACAGGCACTCCTCCTAATTGCCTTATCCCCGTCAGTCTCTGCAGTTCCCCTGCCCTCTAAGAGCTTGTATGATTTATCTCACGGATGCGAAATAAAAACGACGACGCTTGCTAGGATAGCTAATTCTGCTGCTATCCCGTTCGACAGGGCACCCGCGGCATGGTTAGTACCACGGCCACACGAGAAAGGCCACCAAGTCTTCAACCGCCGTCGTCACGAATACACAACCAAGAAAGAAAATGCAGTCAGACTATTCACGAAAGACCTCTCACCTCAATGGCCTTGCCAACATCCCCGCGCACCTTCAGGCAGACATATTGCCTCGTACATCGACATACAAAGTGCAATGAGATCAGTTGTCAGAGAGTGGAAAAATTGGCATGACAACTGGGAGTTCTCGGGATATCTGGCAAGCTTTACCAAGAAAATCGAAGATACACCCGTGGATGGAACCATTTTCGAACCCCCTTCCACATGGCCAGTTACTCACCCGAAAAATTCACCCCTTGGGTTCGTCTCAGTCGATGATCTCTTCAGTCACGGCTCCCCACTAGAAACACCGGCTCCAAGCTCTGCGCTTGAGGGCCTTCTTAAAGAAACATCAACCAGCACGAGTGGGACCGCAGAGCTCGCTGACCTCCTTGACTTTCTGGATAGCAAAGCCCATCTGGGCTTTGAGAAGCGGTACTTGTACGAGCTACGGCAGAGTCTCGCCAGTCTGAAGGGTTATGCTAGCTGCGAGCTGACCCAAGGTCCCATTTCGGCGCACCCAACGACGTTCAAGGCACATCTAGGGCAATGTGAGCGGCACCTTGAGTCGACGTATCAGTCGCTGCTAGGCGCAGTCAATCGGAGTCAGCGAGACCTTCCGGCGGCCATCCAGCGAGCGATCCGAGACACGGGTTTCAGACCCCGAATCTCACCTATTTTTTTCCTAGAGCAACTAAGAAGGTCACGATGGTACCGGCTCTCCAACATCTGGCAAGATGCCATCGCCGGATATGGACTGGCGATTACTGCTCTTCAGCAGGCAAAGCGCTTGATGTCATTCCGCAATGATCGGGTAGATCTTCTTCGCGAACTTCAGAACTCTGGCCACAAGGGCTGGAGAGTCCACGAGTACCCGGAATGGCTGCTGCTTGAGTGCGAGAGTGAGATCATGATCCGAGAGGTGCAACAAGAAATCGCCCGAGAGATGATGCAGCCGCCAGATGATGGGAACGCCGCAATGCAGTTGAATATGGGAGAGGGCAAGTCCTCTGTCATTGTTCCCACCATCGTCTCCGCTCAGGGGGATGGCTCAAGACTAGTACGAGTGATTGTGGCAAAGCCGCAAGCGAAGCAGCTGTACCAGATGTTGGCCTCTAAGCTGGCTGGTATGCTCGATCGTCCAGTCTATCAGTTACCTTTCTCTCGAGATGTTCGCCTGAACGAATCTCGGGTGGAGGCTATCCACAAGCTCGTAGTCAGGTGCATGCGAGAGGGAGGCGCCCTACTCGTCCAGCCGGAGCATCTGTTGTCTTTTCAGCTAATGGAGCTGGAATGCCATGCCGACCAAAGGAGTCGAGTCGCCGAGAATATGATGAATATTCGGAATTTCTTTGACAGTTCTTCGAGAGACGTGGTGGATGAGAGCGACGAGAACTTCAGCGTCAAATTCGAACTCGTCTACACAGTCGGCCTGCAGAGGCCAATCGATCATAGCCCAGACCGATGGAAAGTCATACAAGAAGTTCTCAGCTTAGTTATGCAGTTCTGTTTGAAAGCCAAGGACGAATTCTCACAATCCCTGGATCTGGATGATCGATACCCTGGCCGGGTTCCCAGGGTTCGAATTCTTCGCCGTGGCGTTGAGGCGGCAATCTTCGAGTCCGTGGCCAGTTTCATATGTGAGACTGGAATGGAGGGGTTTCCTATCGCACGCCAGCCTCAGGCCGTCAGGAACGCCGTGTTCCAGTACATTACTCGGTTAGACTTGTCAGATGAGGAGATTGAGCCTGTCCAGAATAGTTCCTTCTGGCACGAGAGCACTGTCAACCATATGCTGCTCCTTCGAGGACTCTTTGCATCTGGCGTACTCGCGTTTGCGTTTGCTCAGAAACGGTGGAGAGTCAACTACGGTTTAGATTCAAACAGGAAGATGAGGACGAAACTTGCGGTGCCCTTCCGAGCTAAGGATAATCCAACACCCCGATCAGAATTCAGTCATCCCGACGTGGTGATCGTCCTCACGTGCCTAAGCTACTACTATGGCGGGCTAGATGACGAGGCTCTCTTCACTATACTCGGCCTCCTTGTGAGGTCGAATGATGCGGATCAGGAATACCAGGACTGGGTCAAGACTGCCGCTGCAATGCCGGACGCCTTCAGACACCTCCAGGGGGTCAACCTCAAAGACCGCATGCAGTGCAAGCTGGATATCTTCCCCCACATTCGATACTCCAAGGCAGCCATAGATTATTATCTCTGCCACATGGTATTTGCGAAGGAGTCTAAAGAGTTTCCGTACAAATTGTCTGTTTCAGGCTGGGACTTAGGCAAGCAGAAGCCTAATCCAACCACAGGATTCAGTGGTACCAACGATTCTCGCTATGTGCTCCCTCTGGATATGAAGCAGCTTGATTTCCCCGAACAGAAGCACACCAACGCATTGGTACTGAACTACCTTCTGAGGCCGGAGAACACCGTTGCACTGATGTCAGCCGACATGAAAGGGGCGACACTGGACAGCAATTACCTCCTATACATGGTCACTGGGATGAGTTCTCACGTCCGCGTCATCCTCGATGTCGGTGCCCAGGTTGTTGATCGCACAAATCTTGAGTTTTCCAAAGAGTGGCTCAAGTACTGCAACAGCGACGGTCACACACGTGCTGTCGTCTTTTTCAACGACTTTGATGATGTCATGGTGCTCAGTCGATCCGGTCAAGTCGAAGAACTTCAAGGCTCGCCCTTTGCGGATCAGTTGGACCAGTGCCTCGTCTTCCTCGATGAGGCTCATACGAGAGGCACAGACCTGAGGCTCCCTAGCAATTACCGAGCGGCAGTGACACTAGGTGCGAATTTGACAAAGGATAGACTTGTTCAAGGTATGATTTTACGTACCCCTCCGACGAGCAGGAGTGATAGTTCTTCTTGCTGACTTATCTTACAGCATGCATGAGGATGAGGAAGCTCGGAAAAGGGCAAAGTGTGGTGTTCTGCTTTCCGAGGGAGATCGAACAAAAGATACGTCGCTTGACAGGCCAGGTCCCAACAGGTCCTTGCGACCTAACAGTATCAAGTGTTCTTTGCTGGGCCATCAGCGAGTCCTGCGAGAGCATACGACGGGAGGTGCCATTATGGCTCACTCAAGGCATACGTTTCGATCACCAACGACGCCTGTGGCATGAGTTGGATACTTCCAGTGATCATCTGGGCAGATTTGACTGCGCTAAAAGTTTCATGGAGAATGAGGCATTGTCATTGAACCGGCGTTATAACCTGCAGCAAGGCCACCTAAGCATTTCTTCACTTCTTAACCGTGTCGAGTCTCGCTCTGCAGCACTGATGTATGAACTCTGCCAGCAATTCGGCCTCGTGGAGCTGCGCACATCTTCACTGCAAGAGGAACAAGAGCGAGAACTCTCACCCGAAACCGAACAGGAAAACCAAGTGCAGAGGCCACCCCCAGTGCAGCCAGCGAAACACAGTCTCCATCAAGATCTACGTAGATTCATCCAGAGTGGTGTTTTTACGAGATCCACAGCTGCATTTCAGCCTGCTTTTGCTGCTCTACAACTCACCTCAGCGGCGAAGAGTTTCGATATGCACGAGTTCCGAAATAGCGTATGGGTTACACGGGATTTTTCGAAGGTTATTGACGAATCTTTAGGCTCCGATAACTACTCAGACCTATTCCAACGTTCCGTGCAGTGGATATTAACAAGTAAAAATGAGATCCTCAACAAGCGACTCTTGGTTGTTAGCCCATACGAAGTTCAGAAGCTTCTGCCGGATATCGAGGCGTCTCAACACGTCTCCATTCGTCTCTACTCCCCTTGGGTCAATCTTGGTTTTGAGTCGCTAGATCATCTCAACCTCTACACCGTCCCACAAACGCGGAAGTGTGACGCAATCCCACGAAGTCTCATTACGCCACTCAACGTCTTCTCTGGGCAGCTATATCTTCCAGCGTACAACGATTACATCCACCTCTGCGATTTTCTAGGACTTGCGTGGAAGGCTGCCGATGGAACCGTCGGCTTCGGACCCGATGGGTGGATTCCGCTAAAGCTGCAAACGAGCACCTGCGTCAATAAGTCGGGGCTCTCCAAGAGTCCTGTTCCGTTCTTGAAAGTCCTACTCACGAAGATACGACAAGACTGTCAATCGATCGGCAAGACACACATGGGGAAGATACTGGAAGGGGTGCGATTGCATGTAGATGATTGGGAGGAGATTTGAGGATTATTCACTAGACGTGGCAATCGACCCTCCACGACTTTTTAATCCCGCAACTTTCGTCTATACCTTCCGAGCGGTTTCCGATGGGCTGGTTCCGGATCAATGCGAGAACAACCTCACAGAATCTAGGTTTTGGCGTTTTTCTCGATAACGAGAGAAAGCGTCAATAAAGAAAACAGAGCAAAAAATGAGAGCAGGACAGCCAGTCCAGTTGGAAAAGGCGGAAGATGGACGATTCTAGCCGCCCAATTTATGGTGGGGGTCTAGGAATCTCAGTCAGGCCTCTTGCCCCAGGTCTCCTAGTTTGCCCTGTCAATCAGTATTCCTCGGTGGTTTCATCTCTTCGGCCTGACAACAGCCATTCTGACGGTTTCCCCTTCGACATTCTTGATTCTGCCTTCCACTCATACTTCAGCCTCAAATATAGTGAGTGGATAGTCTCTCCACTAGAAATATTTGAATCCTATACCCTATGCAAAATATAAGAACATTGCGGCTGCATTATTACAGAGTTCCCAAAGCCCAGTCGATGAAAAGGCCGAGATATCCTCGATGAAGTTGTGCCACTATGACAACACTGCCAATATCTCCAATTTTTTGCCTTAGTGCGCGATGAACGGCGGGCAACTCCCTAATGACCTTCTTTGTCAACTTCAGCGGGTGATAGATATTGGAGGTGACATTTTCACTTCGTCCAGATCCGTGTGAGACGCGCATCACGACCTTCGCAACAGACGAGCCAAGTAATTGCTGACTGCTTCCTAGTATCCTTGCCACGCAAACGAGTCTTCACTGTCGATAAATCTCAGTGCATGCCAAAATGCGTCCTGCCGAACCTCAAGTCGATTGTATAAGACCTAACTCTGACTCTCCCCGCTAGAGAGCTCAACTGATTCCTGTTTGCCAGCAGCTTTTTCGAGCTATAAAAGCTTCAGCGGCAGGAGTCGGTCTGGCGGAAGTTGGTACAGACCATCCGCACATAGCGTCATCGGTTAACATGAGCAACTTATCTTGACGAGAACTATGAATGAATAGCATGTATTAAGACACTCGCTCGTGTATCTACACTGATATTAAGCTCTCAGGTCGAGAGACCACAGTTGTACTGAGACCCCGTGCGACACTTGAGTTTCGTACAACCATGCAGCCGATATCTCGGGAAAAATTGCACCAAAACGCTGACAAATCTCCGCCCACCCACGCTCGTCCTCTTCCACACTTGGGTTGCCGACTACATTCATGGCTAATTGGCCGCTAGAATCAGTCCCGGACAGAGCGACCCGTTCCTTGCCCACTCATCTGACGATCGTCCGAACGTATGTGCGACGCACAGTGCCCCATTCCAGCGGTACGGGATTGCTTTGGCTACGGAGATGGAGGGATCGAGCGCCCTCCATCTCAGGTCAACGAGTGGATGGGCGGCCGTGGGAGATCTATCACTGGCTATCATCCGTACGCCAGGGTTAGTGAAGTTCAGGCTGAACCATGAAAGGTTATATTCCTCCCTAGGCCCCAGTACCCCACTATACCACCAACTTCTAATAGATGGCTAGCTCATGCTAGACTTGACGATATGCCCCCTGAGGCTGATGCTTGGCTAATGGCTGCTATTGCCAACAAAGTCTATAGCTACAATCAGCTCATCACCGATGCACCGCAATGCGATTATTCCGTTCTGAGTCTATCATCTATGCTAACCATTGACTTCACTGACTGACCAGCCATTCAGTCGTAGCTTCACAAGACGGTCCAGCTCAGTAGAACCATCTTCCCGAACACCATGTTCCTCCAGGTCCTGCAGTATTCTGTTGATGTATTCCCCTGCACCAGACAGATGAAGAATGTGGGCAATGGCATTATGAATCGAGAGCAGCCGGGGCGAAGGGGGATCAATAGTTCGTAATTCGGTGAGGTAGAGCGTTCGAGTGATGGGAAAGTCGTACTCCATGATATCTTGGATGAAGGTATTGATTCGGTACGTATGCAGCTCTTGGTCAACGGGCTCGAAATAGATCTGGAAGTCACCGAAGAAGCCGTGCAACCTATGAGTGAGGGTCAGGGCATTACGAGGTCGGTCGATTTCGGTTCCTTCAACCAGAAATGCAGCCCCACTGTCGAACATATTAAGAATCGCCAGTGCCGCTTCCTTAGAAGGGTCCTAAAAGAACGGCAATGAGTAAAGGAGGACGGGTTGTGATAAGTAAAAGCACGTACCAGTTGATTGCTTGCATTGAGCTGAGTGAGCGAATGTGGCATAATATGCGCAACCTCAAGGGAGTCGTAACCTAGTCCCTTCACAAGAGGGTTACCGTCATCATCTTGAGCTATGCCGCCTTGTTTACGCGCATCTTGCATGCGCCTGAGGGCCTCCCTATCGTCAAACTTCCGTGATATGACGCAGCGATGACGATCGCGGACCAGACAAGCGCCCCGAAGAGCTGACACACGTTCGGGCGTTCCAAGGAAGTTCTGTCCTTCGCCTCCCTGAGCTCGTTGGACTGCTGAGTGGGATGTAGGAGAGGGCTGGGGAGTCTTCTTAGTAGACGATTTCACTGCGAGGGTGACGGTCAGAGAGCGACGCGCATCACGCACAGGCGATGGTAACATACATGGCAAGAAGAAATTCTCGAATAGGTAGTCTGCAAAGTTGACGAACGAATCGCGGAGCTCTGCCTGTGTGGCTACATCAGTCAGGTCGATGTCCTCCTGCTCCGCATCAATTGCAAGGCCCGCGGACTCAAAGAATGCACGCAAGAAGTATCCCTTAGACTCTTCAGAAGGCGCATACTTGTATGTGAGACGGACAAGTTTCACTCGGTCGTAATCCTTGCAGCTGCTGCCGGGAGCGTCGAAATGGTTCACCAACTGATTGAATCGGCGACCAGCTGAGAGGCGCTGAGCCGGGGTCAAGGGAGGTTGTGCGGAGAAATTGAGGATCCCTTCGAGCGAGGATTGATGGCGATGAAGCGCTTCTGCAGGCGGCATCGTGAGAATGTCATGAAGTTGGCGTTGCGGTGGAGTTAAGATTTGCAAAGATGTTGGTTGGTGAAGACCTCGAGGCGACGATGATATCCTATTGTGAGTGTAAACTTTCATGAGACACAGGGTTGTGATATTTTAGGTAGGCGGTGAGGCTGATAAGATGGCAGAATTATCTTATCACCGACATTTACTAAGGTAGGCACTGCATAACGTCAGGCACTGCTAGAAAGAACGGTGGTTTCAATGAGCCAATTGTGTGTTATTGTATTGTTCAAACTGAAGCTATCTACATCACTGTAATTTATGTCATTTCCTTCATTTCAGGGATATTATCATACCCTCGTCATCAGCTTCATCAGCTCGGACGGGCAGGACGAACGTTTTCTCGGTGCATCGGGGGAAAGAAGCGCGGAAATTATCGAGTCCTTTCCTGACGGGATTTTCTTCGACAATCTTCGATCGTGGCTAACCCGTCAAACTAACAAGCTTGTGATGGTGCTTTGGCAACGCTTGAGTTCGTGTTCGGGATGGGCGGAAATATCCGCAAGTCAGGTGACCACACAGCAGTCAGTCCTGGACCGGGTCAGTCTTACACCATAGTCGGTCCTGTTGTAGCCACGCGCCACGTGTGGCTTGATCCTGCCGCCCTTCACCGCCTTGTCGTGGCATGGGTCATAACAAGTGAGATAAAAAGCCGGCTTAGGTGCTGAGGGAGGGAGGCTAACACTAGGTCTTGTAACTGGACGAGAATGTCCCAGGGTGGCAAGCGGTGCGAATATGTTAGATTGGGCCATCGAAATGCCCGTGATGACAAAGCATAGTCAAGCAAGCCGGCTGCACGCCGACCAATCGGGAAGCAGTCGGCCCGGGATTTCCCAATCAGGAAATAGCAGCCCAAACCGGCATGTGCGGGGAACAGAGGAAATGCCCCAGACAGCAGCGAGATAGCAGAATGAACACAACACAATTACCCGGTGGGTTGACTAAGC
>JABFFI010000726.1:0-11965 GCA_013623725.1 Fusarium robinianum | reverse complement strand
GAAGAGAAGGCAAATATTGCTGTAGGAGTGTGAAAGTAGACGTATCATTGGGGGTAGTTTTTGCACCCCCTTCTTGGAAAAGGACTTTAAAATGACGATAGAAAAAAGCATATCTATTCGCAGACAGAACCCCTGCTTGAGGAGGGGGGGGGGCAAAAGACGGGGGAGGATGTCCTAGGGCTGTCAAAACGCCCAGTGATGCGGAGGAGAGGGAGGTGGAGGAGGCTGCGGAGGAGGGACGCGTGGGCCTCCCGGCGGCGTTGGCGGAGGGTCAGGATCCTGCGGTTCAGGCCTAGGGGTGGGAGTGGGAGTCGATGGTCGAAGCATTTCCAGAGCCGTAGGCTGCGATAGTAGCAGCGGGTAGTAGGAGTAGTAGTATCCGTAGAGTGGCGGCGCCAAGACGGAGGGCATGCTGTGTCGGTAAGCAACAGCAACAGTAGTAGCAGCAACAAGGTCGCCTTGCGAGGATGGGCAACTTTGAAGCCGAGATTTGCGTGCGAGTTGAGGCCTTCCGGAGGGCTTGTGTGTGGTAGTTAAGTGAGTGCGTAAGGCGAGAGAGAGAGAGATGGTGTGAGAGAATGGGAAAGAGAACGAGGACATTGAGAACTTGCCGCTTCGCCCGCAGGCGACGTGAGGTTATATCCGTCGCTGGCGACAGCCCACCACTGAAAGACAAGTTGCCTGTCCGCAGGCAGTGAATAAGGGTGGCCGACGCATTTCCAACCAAATGAGGCTCACATCTCGCCGGCACCACCGCATGGCACGACACACCAAGACGGACCTTGACCTTGGGGACCTACAACCGACTAGGATTGTCTCTGATCAAGAAACCAATAAGTTCCCGTCTACCCGTGTGGTGTCTCAACGCGGTCAGCGGCGCATTGGGTCTTAGCCTGACGGCATCCCACACCCGCTCCCGCGGAGCATGGCTGTGGTGGAGGGCTCTGGGCCTCTTTGCGACGACCCCCTTCATTCCCTTTATTCTCCGAATAACCTATACTGCTTTGCTACACTGTGAATTCTGCCGCCCTCCGTCATACCCGAGGGCATGGTTCGGAAGAAGAGCAGGACGCCCGGTGCGTCATGCGGTCAGAGGAGGAGGTGACTAGGCTAGCACGGCGAAGATATTACCCAGATGAGCCGAGCCGAGCAGCTGGGTAGGGGTTACCCCTATAGAGAGGCATGAAGATGACTGAGAGAGAGAGAGAGAAAGAGGGGGGTGCGCTGGTTCACCGTTGTTGAAGGCGGGCACCCGCTCAGACGGAGAGGAGGAGGGGTGGGTGTGCGCGTACTCTGTAAGTGAGCTATCAAGTTCGACGGCGGTGATGCTGATTCTGTTGCTGCTTCTGCTTCTGCTTCTGCACATCCCCCCCCCCATCCGTCTCGGTGATTTGAGGCTCAACAAAAAAAATGGACGGCGTATCCGTCCTCCCGGGAGACGCCATACCGCGCGAGGTCTGAGAGGGAGGCGTGCGTCCGCGTGGTTATCCGTGTGGAAGACCGGGAGGCCTGGGAGGATCCAAAAAGTTCCCGACGTGGCCCCCTTCTGCAATACTACCAAGTGGTAACGGCGCGCAGACGGGAGTGTGAAGACGAGGGAGAGAGAACCAAGGTGATGCACCGCAGTGCGTTCCTCCCATGCTGCTCATCACCCCCCCCCGGGCCCCTGTCACAGCCCGCCGAGCCAGCCAGGGTCTGCCACCTTGTCACAGAGACCTCCAAGCCCAAGCCGCCACCCGCTTCCGAGGATGTCATTGTGAGAAATGCGGGTGTGACAATGTGCTTCACGCACAAACCGGCGATCCCTTCAAGGGAGCATCGGTGGGGCGTTGAGCTTGGCTGACCGCAGTGGCTCATCAGACAAGCAGACAACACCATCATGACAAGAGATGCTACTATACTGATACATGGCTCGGTATCATGAGGGGGGGCCTAGACAGAGAATCAAACCCACCAGCCGAGGGACCCGCCAGACCCCGTTCCCCATCTCCGGGCTTTCTCTTCCTTTCCCCAACGTCCTGTCCCCGTCTGACAGTCCGACCGACAGACTTCTAGGCGGCTTCTAGGCCCCCAAAGAATAAGCAAGTTCCCAAGCCGCCTTCGTTCTCTCTCTATCGCAGCCGCCTAGTGTCAGCGGACGATACGCCGCACACCGCACGCCGCACGCCTGCCTATGTCGTCCCATGCAGAATGCCTGAAGCGGCAATACGGGTAAACGGTTCGGAGAAGCCGAGAATCGACCGAGCTTGCTGCTCGGAAATCTATGTCCCTCTCTTTTGCTGGACGGATGCCCTTGGGAGCTCCGTGCAGAGGGAGGGAAAAGAGGCGAACCTCGGAGATGGGAACAGAGAGCAAGCGAGGGATGGTCCCTTGTTACTCCTTTGAGTGGAGAGAGGGTCCTCCTCCTCCTCCACTGGACGGGGGAGACAATAGTACTTGCAACGCTGGTGGGACGCGGGCCAGGAGATTCTTCTCTTCTATGCCTGAACCCAGGACCCGCCATTGGCTACCATGCGGATGGATCACATGCTGGCCGCTCCTCGGACATGGCGGTTGCATGTGTCGTACATAGCTGGCCAGAGCAGACAGTTTTATTTGGAGAGAAGACATGACCCCGCTAGAGTTGGCATGGCCGTTCTGACAGACCTCAGGTAGGCGTCATGGTATGGATGTCAGTACGGAACGGACGGTATAATACGGATCCCGCTTCGCATAGCTGGTACTTTCGCCAACAGCTCCAAGTTGCTGATTGCGCGCGTTTGGCCGAGTGAGCTGACTCCCCTCGGTTCGACGGATGACCTTGTTAAGCTGAAGACGAGCTTTTCAATGGTGGCGATACAACCATAGATGCGAGATGACTACTGCCAGACGGCGCCCGCTGATGGTGTTGAGACCTCGTTCCGTGTCGAATCTCGTTGCTCCCTTGGGGTACGTTGGCGGTGTAGGCTGAAGTTGTGGCTGTTTTTGTCTTGGACCCCAAGTTGGCCCCAGCCTCTCCCATTGCGCGGGGGGATGACGAATTGTCACAACGGGAGTGGTCTGCCAGCAGTAACTGGCTAAACGGCTCCCTTCTCTGTTCCCTCTTTCTCCGCTAGAGACACTGAATCAGACATATGGGACCCATCAAGAACGGTGCAGAGTGAGGGGAAACATGCACGGAAGCCAGGAAACTCCAGACCCTGTACCGGCCGAGTGTCGCTCCATGGATCTTGCCTGCAAGGGCTGCGTCGCAGGATCGCCAGCAGGAGTTGTTAGATACCGCTCAGCCCTATACTGAAGCACGCGCACGAAAAAGACGCCCCCCCCCCCGTCGACTCGGGACGGGCGAATGGGGGGGTAGAAACCGGAGACGTCCATAACCCTCGAGGTTCCGCCGAGTTGGGCTGGGACCCAAGGGTGTTCAGCTTGATGTGGTGTCCGCGTCACTGTGTTTTGATGTTGCTATTAATGACATACACTGCCGCTGTCAGGCTGCATGGCGATATGGCGATGCTGCTGCAAGCTATCACGAAGATGTGAGAGCTGCCAAGTCTAGACCCTGCCGAACACACCACACACACATCCCCACACCGCGTTCGTGCGGTGGAGGAGGGGACTTGACAAATGATAGGTAGATGCGATCTAGAAATCCTGGAAGGGCCGATGTAGGTAGGTAGGTAGGTATGTATGGGTATGGGTTCGTAAAGAGCTTGGGGAGGGGGGGGAGAGCAACTAGGAATATATGCAGACAGGGAAGGGGAGACAAGCGAAGCTACTGCACCTGCGCGGCGCAGGATGGGGATATCTGCCACTTCTTTGTCTTGGGTGCGACCGGTGGGAGCCAGAGGGGACCAGGTTGGTGCCAGAGAAACCAACGACGGTGGTCCACGCGAAGCGAAGAGGCGAGATGAGTAACCGTCTAATAACGGACGTCCTGTACAAGGGGGAGCCCCTCCTCTCTTGCCCGTGGCCAATATCCCAGAAACCATGAAAATCGGAAGAGTAGGGTCACGCAAGCGATCAACATATGCTAAAATAGGGAACTGATGGGGTGGTTAGAGAGTTGGCAACCACACAAGGGGCAATAGGCCCGAGCTGAAAAATGACGGGCCAGGGTTCTGGGAACCATTTCATGGAAACTTGTCCCATTGAGTTTTGTTATGCAGCAATCTTCATCTGGGTTAAGGAGTCCTTGTTAGCCCATCAAATCGTCGAGGGTATGGGCAACCACTAACTTGTTTCGTCAACTAAGGTACTCGGTACTCTGTGTGCCAGGGTTGAATATCGTCCAGGGATGTCATGTCCGTCCTAATTGTTCGCTCCTTCTCCAAACGCCAATCGGAAAACCGTTTTCTTAGAATACACTAGGGACAGCGAGCCGTTCATCGAGGCCCTCGTCCACGACTGCGAGATCGACTCCGATCGCCATAGCTGTCGTAGCTGCTGCGACTTGCACTGCGACGCCTGTCGTCGTGATCGTCATGGCGGCCACCACCTCGCCGCCGAGGTGCGGGAGACCGCGAGCGTGATCTCGACGAGTACGAGTGGTTGGAGCGACTGCGGTAACGATTCCCACCGCCTCGGGAGGGAGGCGGTCCAGCGGACGATCTGGACTGCGAGCGCGATCCTGGACGGTAAACGTCCGACCTCTGACCGTACCGAGCTCCTGGCGACATACGACGACGGGCGCCGCCTCCGCCTCCGCCTCCGCCGCTCATACCTGCGCCGCCGCCAGCGCCCATACCGGGAGGGCCCCCACGTTGACCCGCGAAGGGAACTCTCGGGTCGATGTTGGCTCCTCGTCGAGCGGTCGGCGGAGCAGGTGAAAGCTTGCGACGAGGTAGGACGATGGAGACGTTGATAGTGGCTCCATCAACCTGCGCCTCGTGCATGTGGGCAATCGCGGCCTCGGCGTCCGCTTCATAGTCATAGAGAATGTACGCTGTGCCACGATTGGTGCCAACTTTCGGATGATTGATTAGTCGATGTCAAGGACCAGGGCACTGCGGCCTAGTAGACGGGGTCATAATCTTACAAGTCCGATTGATGGGAAGATCAAGGTCCTTTATACGACCAAATTGCCCGAAAATCTCGTAGAGATGTTGTTCGTTGATATTCTTGGACAAGCGCTCCACCACAATCTGCTCCGTCGCAAGGAGGTTAGCCACTCGGCGCAGTCAAGCTTCGAAGCAACAAGAGATACACGTGCCTTGGTGCTCTTGACGGGTGGTGAGATGCTCCCATTTCGGTCATTACGTGCGCGATCACGTCCGCGACTCCAGCTACGGCTGCGACTTCCATAACGACCGTTTCGACGCGGGGGGGTTGGAGATCGGGCTGGCGACCGCGAATCGTAGCGGCGGCGTCGTTGGGGTGAGCGCGAATGCTGGGAACGAGGTGACTGCGACCGCGTTCGTGATGTAAAACGGCCCCGAGATGGCGAGCGCGAGGTCATCGTGGGCAATCGTGGCCGTGGCCGTGGTGAGGAGATGTTTGTCGCGTTTGGTGTGAGGTTGGGTTGAGCTTCAAAGAAGTTTGCCCTTCTGTGGTCGCTGCTTCCTTTTGGAGTTCACTCCCACCTAAGTAGGTACCTACCTGGGTATGCCTATTGACGGGTGATCACGTGAGAGCCACAGGGACGCGACTTCTCACCACCACACCTGACGCCGCACTTTAGATCACCATTCACGCCCGCCTTATATCCAGCTTTTGTATAGACGAGACAATCAATTGATTTTATCTCATTCTCATCAACTCTAGAAGTCCTCCGAGTCTCCCATAACAAGTTCCTATAGCCAGCCCTCCTCAGTGCAAGGCGACAGAAGCTTTTCATGCCGGTTTTTGTCGACGACCTCCCCTCCCACCATCGCTCCGCTGAGCTCATACGTTGAAGCCGTCCTAGTCTCTCGGACTCGATAGTCCCTGGCACCATAACGGTCTGGCACGGCGTGCGGCGGCAACACATATGCTGAATCCATCGGTTGTCGCAAGTTTGGAAGTGGCTACATGGCGAGCTCAGCGGGCGAGTTGCCCTGCTTAGACAGGGCGGGCTGGATTTCGAGAGCCTTGGTTCCTTGAGCGACCGGGTTTCCTTCAACTGACTGAGCTGGCTGAGCCGGCTTCGGATTGGTAGATTCGGATCGCCGAGTGGGATCACCACTGGCGATGTCTTCGTCAGACTTCTTGATGAGACTCAGGCGTTTCATGTACTGCGAGATCTCTGACATCCAGTGTTAGTATCCGCACCAACGATCAATTTAATGTATTCCCGAACGTACCCGCCCCGACGCCGAAGTCGACGTCAACTCTCCACAGGAAGCGTCCCGGCTGCGGCTTGTCCTCATCTTCCAGAACCTGGAGGGGCTCTGGCTTCTGAACCCGTCCTCCAGCGTTGCCCTCCTCCGCGATTCGTAGGGTTCCCTTTGCTCGGCGACGCTGCTCGGCGTGACGGCAACAGAAGATGGCCGAAATCAGGATGACGAAGAAGCTGACTGTCCCTACGATGATTCCGATCTCCATTCCGCTCATGCCACTGGTGGCTTCAGTGTTATCGGAAGTCATGGCGAGTGCCTTTGATATCGAGCCAAGTATGGTGGACGGATGTTTCTTGTTCTTGAATTTCTGCAAGCTTAAGTCGAACCAGGAGGCTTGGTGGGAAAGATAGGAGAGAAAAGTCCGGAAGCAAAGTGGTAGGCTGGTATATCCGCCTTCGTTCGTTGAAGGTGCAAAGGTGCTGATGCTGATCAAGACAATAGATCTTCCTCAATTGCCAATTTTCTGAATTATCACCGTGACAACAATGGGTTCACTGGCCGAGTGGAGGTTTCAGCCTGCTGCAGCCTGCCACTGATAGCCCAAGAATCAGTTTTATTCTGGCCTGTGGAATCCATTGTGCGATTCACTCTGTATGTTCCTCCACTAGGATCTAAGAGAAATCGCCTGAAAGCTAGGGCATACATATCAACGTGCACTTTGATATTTACCATTCTTTACTACCTTTCTGGGTTCAAATCAGTCTTGCATCACAGCTTGACCCAAGGAAGCAGCCAGCTCGACTCGACCCGTACAATTAGGGGCAATACAAAACCAACATGTCACTTACGAAGTCGAAGGCCTGAGCTTGACCCAGCACCCATTGACTAGCTTCATTGTCGTGCTGACCTCTTGAAGCATGGGATTTTCGTCCCCAGGCTCTACCCCTTCGAACGTCTGCAGCAACCTCGTCACCAAGTATGACATTTGCGTGAGCGCAAACTGTTGGCCGATGCAGATCCGCGGACCGCCGCCGAAGGGGAGGTACTCCCACCTATTCAACCAGAGTCAGCAAGCGTTGCCCAAGGGTGATAGGGGAAGCCTACGTTGTACGGAGCTTCTCCCAGCGCTCTGGCCGGAAATCTTCTGCGTCTTCACCAAATACGTCTTTGCGTCGGTGAAGACTGTGAAGTGACCATCGACATCCTGTGCCCTTGGGGACGAAGAGGGGCGACTGCCCATCTGGTCCGCCGCCTTTGGGGAGGACGGTATCCTCGGCTGCCGTTCGCAGGTTGGTCGCCACGGGTGCCCATAGTCGCAGAGCTGAATCTCAAATCAGTACCGTTCCATCAGCCCCTTTGTGCCCACCCTATGAGAGCCTATCGACGTACCTTCTTTCAGCACCATGTTCAAGTATTTCATCTCCTTAAGTTCCTCCCAAGTCGGCTTTCTTCCATCCAAACCCGCAATCTCTCGCCTCATCTCCGCTACTACATCAGGCCGCCTCGCCAGCATCCAGAATAACGAACTTAGGGTACTAGCACTGGTATCACGCCCACCTAGAATCATGGCTAACAGCTGATCACGTACATATCCCCGTGATGCCCCCGAGGCAAGCATCTCGTTCATGAACACGTACGGTCGTTCGTTCTTCTTGTTCGCTGCCTGGGCCTGTTCGACGTAATGGTCGAGGAACTCGGTGCACGTCGCGCTCGCGCGTTCGAGCTTCTTGTCTGGGACTAGGAAAGCGATCCAGCCGAGGCGGGCGCGGTTGGCCGCGGAGAGAAGGGCGTAGTCGAATGACTTGGTGAACTCGATGGCTTCTGGGGTAGGGTTCGACAGGGTATTTGTGGAATACCCGAACCTTGAACCGCTGTTAGCTGCTCTGCTTTTCCCCATGAGCCGACGTGGTGTTCGACTCACATAAAGTCCGTAGACACGTCCATCGTGAACATGTACAACAACTCCTGCAAGTCCACCTTGGCCCCATCCCTCGGAATCCTCCCCAGGAACTGCTCAACATGCCTATCCGTACACTCCAGATCCCCAATCTGGTTCCTCACAAAGCTCGGCCGAATCATGGCCCTCGCATCATGCCACTCCCCTCCATTCACGGCAAATATCCCCCTCGGCCCCAGCGCCAGCACGATGACCTTCTGCCTCGTCCCCCCAACCCGCCAGTCCTCAAACCTCGTCGACAGCAACGCCTTGACGTTCTCAGGCTCGTTAGTCATGACGATCCACGCCCCGACATTTTGCGCCCAGTACGTGCTCCCCACGCGGGCGAAGAGGGCGTCCCAGACCTGGAGGATGGTGTAGCCGCGGAGGGCTTTGGACATGTCGGAGATCCAGTCGGTGCCTAGGAGGGGGTCGCGGTGTGGGTAGATGGCGGCGGGTTGGGTCTTGTGGATGCGCATCTTGGAGAGCCAGTAGTGCTTGGAACGGAGGTAGAGGGCGAGAGGGGTGAGGAGGATAGCGTGGAGGAGGGGAGGGGAGGTAATGAGGGCATTGTCGAGGCCGAGATGTGTGGTGAGATGGGCGAGGAGGATGAAGGAGATGTAGGCGCCGACGGAGAGCGCCAGGACGGCGTATACAGATTCTTTGATTGTGCTCGACATAATGGAGGTAGAAATTCTACTTTAATTCAAGAATACCGGATTCTGCTCCTCAGTCTTGAAGCACAACTACCTTTCCTAACGGCATCCCAGGATAGCCACCAAATATTCGACATATATACCCATCCAGCTCCCCTCCTCAAGCACATGTCAACACCCATCCCCCGCGTCATACCCCCCTCCAAAAACAACCAGTCCCCGTCTCATTCCATCCCACCGTCCCTAGGATGGTCATCCCACCATCGCCAATTGGATCCGTCCCAGAGGTTCTCATCGCCGGCGTAAGCCTCGGGACGGGTCGAGACCCCCAACTACCGGCGCCCCGCGCGCCCGTCATACCTGCAACTCAACCGCCACGGCGCCAAACTTGCCCAGAGCTTTGGGTTTCGGGGTCGTTACGCCGCGGAGCTGCGCTGGTATTTCATTGGTGTGTGTTTTTAGGACGCTAGGATTGAGTGTAAGTGAACTACCGGCGTGTTACTACGAGAGTTAAGTCGAGGCTCCTTGGAAGTCTAGACTCGGCGTAGGAAGTGGAGGCTGAGCGAGCTTCATGCAGTCAGCCATGGGTTCTTGATTTTCTTTGAGGAGAGACAAGTCGCCGGGATTCGGGAGCCAAGTCGCGTCTTCCTTATGTATAGTGTCCATGCTTCTATTCAGCCGAAATCCTTCAGGCCGTACAATGGCGCTGACGAGAAGAGCCTTCAAACTTCCCTCGCCTGGAACACGTTGCACAGGATACGACTCCAGGGAAATACACGGAACGAATGAATTCGACAAATATAACGAATAACCAAGTGTGAATGAAGCCGCATGCACACGCCCGGTCGTGGCGATGAGCGACTGACTGATCTCCTATGTACAAATACTGGGTGGCGCTGGAAACACCCAGACCCCGAGCCGAGGTCACGCTGCTAAAGATCCAGATATCAATAAAACTCCCATGAACAACACCCATCTAACCTCGCTGACGCCCGACTTCTCGATCCTGACTGTTTCAAAGAGCTCTCGACTAGGTTCGGCCCTGCGAAGCGTTGAGAGACTTGCTAGCAGCTTGGGCGGCGCTGCGAAGTCGCGACTCTAGGTTGGCGTCACCAAGCATGGCCCGGCCATGAGACACGAAATCCTCGTAGACGGGCACGAGGGCGTCGGAGCGGAGATCGCAACCATAGTAGAACAGAACGTTGCCATTCTTGTTGAAGCTACCGTCGGCCTTCTCAAAGAACCAAGTCAGGTTCTCGTCCTCTTCGCTGACGGTCCAGACGAGGCTAGGATGGTCCTTCTTGATCGCAGCGAACACGTTTTCAGCGACGTTGCTCAACCAGCCAGACTTGGTGATGTTGAGGGTGGCCAAGGTTGCCATAGAACGCTCTTCGCCCGCAGGCAGCACGATGGCCAGGCACTGCATGGCGTCGTCATAGTAGGCGCTGAAGGGCTTCTCCTTGAGCAGCTCGACGAAGCGGTCAACTGTGGCCTCGGCGTCCAGGCCCTCCCGGTCACGGACAAGAGTGGCCTTGAATTTGTCAAGGTCCTCAATCTGCTGGATCGAAGTCACCTGCTGTACCTTATCGCCTCGGCGGATCAGGGTGCCAGCACCTGAATCTGTGAACAACTCTTTCTGGAGGTCGCTGGGATGAATAATAGCAACCGATGAGCTGCGGGGAAGGGTGTCGAGGAGCTCTTTGATTTCCTTGATTTTGAGGCGCGTTCCATATCGGCACCATGGCTGAGACATTAGCTGATCAAACTCAGCATCAAGGTTGATGTGAGAGATCTTCTCGCCATCACCGTCGAACAACCCGCCCTTCTCAGACAGATAGACGACCTTGAGGGGCTCGAGAGCGCGAGCGAGTTCGGCAGCGGCGACATCGGCGTTGACGTTAAGGAGGCGTCCGTCCTCAGATTCAGCCATTGAGGTTAGAACGGGGATGTATCCAGCCTCAATGGAGTTTTCGATGGCCTCCTTGTTGACCTTTGTGATCTTGCCGACATACTGCCACTTGTCCTTGTCAAGGTAGTCGGCCATGAATGCACCGCTAATGGATCGAGTTGCGACACCAAGCTCATCAAGGCGGTCGATGAGCCTCAGGTTCTCCTCAAGGAACAGCTTGCGGGCGACACCGAGGGTCTTGGCATCGGTGACGCGAATGCCCTCTTCGAATTGAGGCTCGACGCCGGCCTCCTCCAACAGGCGATTAAGCTGAGGCCCAGCACCATGGACGATTACGGGGTAGAGGCCGAGCTCATAGAGGAAAAGCAAGCTTCGGCACAGCTCGTCGATGTACTCGGTGAGAATGGCACCACCAACCTTGATGACGGCGAACTTTTGTGACGAAACGGAGGTGAACAGCTTCAGGTACTGCTGGCCCTCACGCTTGCTGCCGATGCTACTGACAGTCTGAGCAACGATCTCACGGGTGCGGTCTCGGGCGGGGGGTGTAGCGAGGGCTCGCGTCGTCGAGAGGGCTCGGTAAACATTGAGGCATCGGACCTTGGTCGGGGCAGCTCGAGCACCCGCATGAGCGGCGGCGGCGCGGGGAGCAGCTCGTCGGGCGCCAGCCCGAATGGCTACGGAGGTGGCTGATAGCATCTTCCTCGGGGGCTATAAGGCCAATTGGCTCGATGGCGACTTGGGATCTTGGAACGGGCGATGTGCGGAGTCGTGAGAAGAAGAAGAAGAGAAAAGGGAAGGAAGAGGTAGGAAGAGGGGGATCCGAAGGGAGAGAAGTGGAAGTAGCGAGATGTGACTCTTTTTTCTGGGATTGACTCAAACTGTGGGGGAGGGGTACATCGCAGGAAGGAGAGGAAAAACCGGGCACATCAACTGCCCAAAGCCCGCTGGGCCGCTACTAAAACCGCACCTACCTAGCAAAAGAGCTGCAACAGCGGCTCAGAGGAGGAGGACCAGGTTATGTCTCTTGGTTGCTTTTTAGTTAGCTTTTTAGCAGCTTTTAATGGGTGTTTTTGGCGGTTTAGTTTACTCTGTAGAGTGCCGAACCCACCAGAGAATGGCGACGCCCCGGTTAAATCCTTCCCTTGCCGAATTGACTTGATGGAAAGATGGCCCGTGATATCATCAATACCTACTTCCATGATCAGGAACCGAGGCGTTTTACCCGTCT
>JABFFI010000725.1:0-35008 GCA_013623725.1 Fusarium robinianum | reverse complement strand
TGCCCTATACGTTTGCGTTCATGGCGGGGACGAATGAGTTGCTGCATGCGGCGGCGGGGGGGGAGCTGGATGTTCAGCAGGGGGAGGTGGTGAGGCTGGTTGGGAGATGGGGGGTTTTGAACCTGGGGAGGTCTTTGTTGCCTCTGGCCGGGGCGGTTGTGGGATTTGTGACGCTGTTTCGGAGTGACTGAGCTTCTTGATAAGTATTGCGAAGTGTGCCAGCGGGGAGAGTTCCATTTGTACGTTGAGACGACCTCTAGGAACTAAATCATTCCATGGGACAAATGGCTGATTCCAAAAAACGCACTCCGAATATCCCCTTTTAGGATATGCGATATACGCCTCCTTACCCAACCATTATCAACTCAAAGTCTCTTCTGCTGACCCTCCTCAAATACCTGAATCGCCTTCTGACACTTCCCCATGTGACGCTTCGGCTCCCAGGTATTATACTTCACCGAGAATCCCTTCCACTTGACTAGAAAGAAGTGTTCGCGAGTCACAGCGTCAATCTGCGAGTCAACAACCCTCTCCACCTCCCATTCCGTAGATTCCGCAACATTATTCTTGCTGGTGGGACGCCCTCGTCGCCGCTTTGGGGGAGCTGTTGCCGTGGGACGACCGCGCTTCAGGGCCGGGGGCATGGCAGCGCAGATACGCGCGGAGCGGCGTGGAGCGATGGTCGTGTCGACGGTGCAGCGGCGCCGCTTGCGAGGCGGGTAGGTAGTCTTTACTCCCCCAAGACCGCCTTTCTGGGACACTAAGGGAGCCTTGAACTGAGAGGCGACACCAATCTTACGTCTGGGCTTCCTGAAACCCTTGGACTTGCCCACATCGTCACTGGCGAATACATCTGCTGCTTTGGCAGCGGTTTTCCCTTCTTCGTGGTCGAGAAGCTCGTCTTCCTCGATACTCGGCATGGGACTGGAAGAGAGTTAGTACCTCCAAATCGGCCAGAATGGGGAGGGAATATGCGTTACGCCTGGAAATACTCTTGGGGGACGGCGACCTCGCGGCCAACGAAAACCGTCGGGCTGGGACCAACGGCAGCCATTGTTGGTGATTGTGATTGATGAGTGCTTGACAGAAGAGAGGCTTCGTGGAGTAATTTCCACTCTAATAATTGACGTATATGGGTTAGGGGTAGCATGCCCGTTTGCTCCTGATGGGTTTGTTGGTGGAGAGGACGTTTGTGTTGAAGCTCGAAAGTTGGGTGGCGAAGAGAATTATATAGGACGCGGGGATCAAGAGATTTGAATGCCTAGCACTTGATTCAAACGAATTCACTGATTGAAGGGATGTCCAAGGGAAGTGCCGGGGCAGATTTCTGGTGCCTGGCCATTGGGAGTGACGCTGTAGTGCCTACGAGTTAGGATGAATAAGGATCGCAAGGGAGTGGAGTGTGAGCAATTCCGACTTTAACTGCACAGAGTCTTTGTTGTTGCTTCCCCCCTGTGAATCGCAGGCACGAGTTCGACAACATGTTCTGTCACGTCCGAGTGAGCTGAGAGACTTGGGGACGAGCAAACAGTAACGATCGCTAACTGCGGACATTTATCCGCTTGCCATAGCTATTCCTTATTGTAGAGATGTCTGGCCGAAAGAATTTCGGGAGCTATGAAACCAATAGTGAAGTGAGTTCGTCGCTTGTAGTGCTATGAGGCTATGTGAGCCTCATATCCCCTTACGATGCACACTAGTGAATGAGATTGCAAACGGTGGCTATACGGCCTACCTTCTGACTACGCTTTCCCAGGCTGCTTCTTGTCCTCCTCTTCATCGCTTCCAAGCTCTTCCACCTCGTTCTCACCAAGCTCTCGGAAGTTGCCTTCCCTAATTGCCGCCTCCACCGGGTTCTGGACATCGATAACGCCAGTTGCTTTCAATCTGAAGCTGCGTTAGTCTCGCAAAGCGTTGGTTTTGATCGACAGGACATACCTTTCGAAAAGCACAAAGAGCCTTTCCGCTTCCCGTTCTTTTTCCTCCTCTGTCATTTCTGGCTCCTCGACAGGCTTTTCGGCATCTACAAACTGCCCCGTGATGGGGTTGACCGATCTCGATGCGCCGCTGGCATTGGCAGTGCTGAAGGCTTCTGAAGCCGAAGCGGGCACCGGGATGTTGTTATTCATGAGGAAGCCAGCCGCGAAGCCATACCCGACATTCTCAACATACTTGGCCGCATCCTTGTCCGACATGTTGAAGAACAGGTTAGAAATGGAGTTGCGCAGAGCAACCGCTGTCGGATGTGTTGAGTAGGTGAGGAGCTTCGCAGTCATGGTCTCCCCCTTTCCCAGCACGCGTTCTCGGTCCTCGGCTGTGGGAAGGAGAGATTTGCGGATATACGCCTTGGCAGCGTCCGGCGCAGAGTCATGGACCTTCAGTATGGTATTAACAAGAGGTGTCACGACAGCCTCAAGGTCGGCGACACTCTGATACGCCTTTATGGATCGACCCAGGAGGTCGACCAATCGGGATGCCACTCTCGTGGGATCGCTCTTCGGGAAGACAGCGGCTTTGCTCTTGTCTGCATTGAGATCTAGATTCAGGAATGCATTTATCACGAACCCTAGAGGAGGATTAAGCGGGTTTGGTTGCGGGATAGCCTGCTTTAGTAGTACCGTCACCATATGAGGCACGGCAGGGGTAAACGCAGAGACGCGGTCCAAGCAAAAATGGGTGACGTTGAACAAGAGCTTCAAGGTTTCCGTGAGCGCCATCTCTTGCATGGGCGCTTCTTTCGCCTTTTCGGGCTTTGCCAGGTCCTTGGCATGACGAGCAAGGTTGTCGATGATACGTTCTGCCAAGCGATGGTTGTCAATAAGGTCCTCCAGGTCGACGTTGGTGCCATATGTTGTCAGAAACAGGATGCGAGAGATGAGGAACTCGTCATCAAAGTTCTCCGTCTTGAGCGCCTTGCAAGCCCTGGGAGCAAACTCTTGGTCGACAAACATCTGTCGGGTCTCGTCTTTGAGAAGCATAGCATTTGCTAGCACCCTGAGGGCGCCACGTGCCGTTTTGGTGGATGGAGTATAGAAGGCATGCCGGAGTAGCATCGTGATGCCCTTGAGGACTGTCAGCATTGAGAAGTGGGGGTTTCGATGAAGCCACAAGTAGATCAGGAACACGGGTAATCGGACCGGCTGACCTTTTCTGAGAAGATGGGATCGGCATCTGCAGGGTCGCGGCTATAGATCTTGAGCTCCTCCAAGGCACGATCGCGGTCTGCTTCTGGCATCAGGAGATTATACCTCAAAACAGCATGGTGGTGCTACTTGCCGGCGGGGATTAGAACAATCCTGTCTAGATCCTCACAGAGGTTGTCAACTAGCTCGGTCACAATCTTGAGCTTCTCTGGGGAAGCGTCAGCGTTGCTGCGTTTTGTGTAAGGGGAGAGGGAGGGCTCGCGCACTCACCAGGCCCTCTTGCCAGCCCAGGTCCTATTTGTAGCGACATAGTGACGGACGGAGTTGAGCGATGATGAGAGTGGGATTGGAGATATAAAGTAAACGTTGAGAGCCAAGAAGATGTTGAAGGAGCTGGGTAGTTGTGATTCCAAAAAATGGAGGATGTAGAGGGCAGAGGATCAATGTAGTTGTAGCAAAGATCTAGAGTATCGACTTATGGGGTCATGAATTGTGTGTGGGCAGTTGGACTTTCCCAAGTGCTCAGCTTGAAAGGGGAATCTGCTTGCTTGGGCAGGTCCTGTCCATGCCCCCCGCGGGCAGGCAAGAAGCGCGCTCCACTGACGCCTCAAATGACTGACTAATCGTACTGCGACATCTTCACTGACCTAGCTATTACTCCGGCTCTAGACTTTTTTTTTTTTTTCGGCACTAGCTCTCTCTCCCCAAGAAATAATCATCAGTTGAAGGGTATTGTCGTAGGGTGAAACAAATGGCATAATGTTTAGTGCATGATAAAAGAGGTCGCAAGTCCATATGATCTTCTTTCCATCAACCTTCCAGAAGTGAAGGAGACCTCAAAGTGTGGCTGTTGCTGTGGCTTCAACACGCATCCATCGAAGTGCGCACAGACCGCTTCTTTAATTGATCCCCGCTCTCGGACTTCTTGCATCGCGCCCCCGACGCGTTGCCCGGGCAAAGAAGCGCGGACGGGTCGTGTTTAACGTCCTGACCCAACATGGATGCAGAGACGGGAGCTGTTTAACCTCAGTTTTGTGCATGCTTCAACGTCCCGCTTCTCATTTAGCGACCGCTCGAAGTATCTGGATTTTGTTGCTAGGGTTTCGTTCAAGATTTTTGAATCTCTTGTTTCCTTACGATATTTTCCCTCTATTCCTTTTTTTTTCCGTCCTCTAACACGGTGCTGAAAACGGCTCTCGAACGGATACCCTCTATGTTTCGTTAGTCCGTTTCCCGGCCAATTTGCCGCTGTCTAGATCGCCGACGCTGCCTGGCAGCCATGACATCTTCAGCCTTAGCCACCAACAACGTCCTCAAGTCACTTCTTACACGGCCGCCGACGCCTCCTCGCGAAACGAAAACCGAGACTCGAGTTCCCATGAAGACCGCTTCTAGTCGACCTTTCGACCCCCGACTTAGTCTTCACACTCCGCCCAACGGCAACACTCCATCGTCAACAGGGGCAACCAACTCGGGCTCGAAGCGCTCGAGGAAAAGAGTCGAATGGTCAACCCATACCGAGTACAAAGATCCGCCAGACTACCGAGAGGGTAGTAAACTGTATAGATCATCTCCGCTCTCTGCGCCTTCTTCTGTCTCTTCGAGACCTGTCAAAGGCATCCTAAAACCGTCACCCTCTCCGAACCCGCTCGCCTCGTCCCTTCACGATCAACTCAATGGCTCCGCGAACCAAGTCAACATTGCCGAGATGTTGGATTCGACTATCAAGCAGCTCGCGGGCGCCGATAGGGACTCCCGCCTCGATGCATACATGATGCTTTCCCACGCCCTCAAAGCCTCCAACAACCTGCCCGATCGGGTTGCCTTGCAAGACAAGATGAGCCTCTTCATGCAGTTCATTGAACGCGATGTCAAGTCAAGAAACGAAAGCGGATCGCCAGATAATTCTCTCGTCAACCATGCGCTCAACCTCCTCACGACCTTCCTCCACTTCCAAGCCATCGCTTCGACCCTGACCTCCGACTTTGGTGTCTTCATCATCGATCACTGCATCCGCTCCTTCGAAGACCCAAACCTCCCAAAAGATCTAGCCCGCCACTTGATGCAGGTTGTGGCCTTTCAGAGTTTCTCTGCCAAGGTCATGACCCTGGATCGGGTTGGTAGGCTGGTCGCCTCTCTTCATAGGATCGAGGACCACTTGACTGGTAAAAGTATCGTGATGGGCCGGATCCAGATTTACAAGCGCCTCGTCAAGCAATCGCGAAACCATATGGCTGTACACACCGACTGGTTAAAGGATATGTTCACTGATATGCTGAGCACCATTCGAGACATTCGGGCGCAAGCCATCAGCCTGGGTACTGAGGCCGGGTTTTCCCTCCGAAACGAGAAGCATCTCTTGCGCAAAGTTACCGAAATTCTACAAACCGCCGACGAGGAGCAGACATACATCGAGTTCTATATCCGCAGACTGGAGACCATGTTGAAGGATAAACAATGCCTTCCCGCTGTCCCGCAGATCTGGAGTGTCGTCACGCTGTTTCTTCAGTGTCCTCTCAACAGATGGCAATATTTCAACCCGTGGTTCAAAATTGTCCAAGATGCCTTTAATGCTGCCGACGTGCAGGCCAAGCAAGAAGCCAATTACGCATGGAACAGATACGTGTACCTCTCCTTGGCTGACGGTAGGATGTCCACGAAAGGTATCAGCGTGCTGGCTCAGCCTCTAGCAAGTCAACTGCGGCGGAAGTTCAGCTCGAAGCAAGTCGAAGAGGGTGCCAGACTGCGAAGGACAGTCGTTAGCGGCGCCTGTAACCTCTATTATTACGCCTTTCGACCAAATCAGGACAGTGCCTGGATAGACGCCATCTGGGACTCTACCCTCCAGCCTATTATGTCTCAGCTTTCGAGTCTCGACGGCAAGACTGACGTACTCGCCGATTCTATGACACAAGCGGCCCGGATTCTCGCAGGCCTTTTGGATGTCTCAACCCCCAGGAGCTGGAGGGAGGATCGCATTCGCGACACATCACTCATCAGCCCCGAAGAGTTGCCCTCGATTGACCCCAGATGGACTCGACGAAACGCGGAAAAGGTCTTCCAATTAGTCGGGCCAATTCTGGAGAGAAAGTTCATCGATTTGGCTAATAGCGAGAGCCTGACCTACAGGCTATGGCAGGCCTTTGTTGCCTCGATATCCGTTGCCTCGGCCAAGGATATCAAGGTATCTGACGACACGGTAAAATTCTTCGCTTGCGCCTTTGGGCTACTGGCGAAGGTGTGGTCAAAGGGATCGCCTGAGGGCACGGAGTCCTCGAGTTCAAAGTTTCTTCTGGGCGTCAAACAATACATTGACGTCCTTACTCGAACCCTGGGCTTGCTTCCTTTTACGGAGAAGAAGCTGTCCATGTCGACCGCAGATACTTTCGAGCCCGCTGGTACACCCTCACATCGACCTGACCGAGCCGAAAAGGCTAAAGGAGCCGTGCAAGCTCCTATCTATCATCTGTTCTCTATACTGTCGTCTATCCCACCAGGCGTTTCCGACGATGACGAGCTGGCCGAGTTTTTCCTTTCCGTATTCGAGCCCTTCTTCAGCGAAAAGAGCAACAAAGTTCGTATCGAACAGTCCCGAGAGATGCTTCGACTATTCCCCAGAGACACGCTCTCTCCTTTCGGTCCGTGGATCCTTGCTTCGCAGAATATCCCTCTGGCATTGGAAACTCCACCGCCAAGTTCTATTCCCCAGAGTAGTGAGAGGCTGCTAGGCCCTGACTACAGAGACGTCGTTTCTGTACTAGAGCGTGGCCTCTTATGCCATCCCAACCTCCCTTCCCAGCACTGGTTTTCGCTTTTCAACTTCCTTTCAGATCATATGGTCGAGGAGTGTGGAGATGCTGGCCGTGCCATTGGTCTCATCGAGCCCCTGGCGAGGATTCTGGCTGAAAACATATTCTCCAAGTCAAGCTCGCCGAGCGAGATAGCACTAGACGCGGTAACGGCTCTCTTCCAGATTGCAAAACTGCCACGAGACCGTCAGGCTCTTGAAGCTGCTCGAAGGCGCATGTGGGGTGCTCCGCCAGTTGGGTGTCGCGCATCTTCTTTCGACCCATTTGATTATCTATACAAAGTTCAAGCGGAAAGCTTAAAGATGATCTATGAGAACTGGGAACTTGTCAGAAATGGTGCATCGATTGCTCCTTACATGGAAGCCATCAATGCTTTCTTGACCGCCTCCTTCTCTCAAACTGGCATCAAGACGTTGTCAAGACTGCAAGATGGCTTCTGTCCATGGATTCAGGATGATAAGGCTCAGGTGAAACTGAGTGACGAGTCTCCCGTTTCCAATGCTGTAAGTGTGATTTACTCCTTCAACCGTTTTTTTCCTGTTGCTAATGGTTTACCCAGATTCGAACGATATGGGACAACATTTGTGGCCAGTTGCGTTCTCTCGGTCGCCTCGACAAGAAGGATCTCAACTCTATCGAGCCCATTATTTCAGCTGGGTTCAAAAGCAAACATCGCTATGTTGTGAACAAGTTGGCGGAGACCTGGAACGCGGTTTTCAAAGACGAAGAAAGCTTGGACTGCTCTGACAGTTTGAAATCCATCATCACCTCCTTGCGACCGACGGTTGATGTGTCTCTCCCCGGAGCCGAGAACTCAAGCGCTGAGTTTGGTGCTCAAGCACTATCGTTCATTGATTCTCAAGATGAACTGAGCTTCCTTGCTCTTTCGTCTGCCAAGTCATCCCGCCATGATGCGGAACAAGCAACGCCCCCACCTTCGTCGCTATCAAAGATGGCCTTGCGAGGACCCATGACTCGAAAACGACGGAGGGACGCGACTCCCGAGGTGGTAAAATCAAAACCGGCCAAGAGAGTCAGCACACCGCGGCTGCGCCATGATAACTCACAGATTCAGTTTGCGCCCATTGCATCTACTTCTCCACCCGCAGAGGAGTCTCAGCATCTCACAGAGAGGCAGAAAGAAGTTCGGCAAAGGCAACAAGAAAACGCTGGTCTCCATGCTGGCGTTCGATCTAGCCCAAGACTTCGTTCTCAAGCAGCAACACCCACAGAGAAGGTTAAGGGATCAAGCTCCAAGAGAACTAGGAATCAAGAGTCGACGCCTGAACGCCCCGCCTCCTATGAGGAATTCATCAGCTCTACCCCTACCCCGCGACGCGGCCAGGCATTGCAAATTGAAGGTATCAACGATCCACCGTCATCGCCTCCCGAGCCGAGGCGTAACCCCTTTCTGTGGGAAATTCAAACTCGGTCCAAAGCCAAAACTTCTTTGGATAGTTGGCAGTTCTCCTCGCCTCCAGCATCACCTCAAGCTGTCCAGCGGCCAGACGAGCAAACGCCCTCGCCCTCGCGTGCAACGCCGAAAGGCAGGACCACGAGGTCAAAACGTCGCAGAAAAGTCAAGGCCAGCCCATCGCCTGATGTGGAAGTCATTCCGTCTAGCGTCGTCACCAACGAGGAAGCAACTGACGACATTCCCGCGCTGGATCCACCTGAGCCTGTAAATGCTGAGGGTCAAGTTGAAGATGTCAACGAGCCTCCTGCACAAGAACCACCAGCTACTCCCCCTCGGACGACCCCGTCGCCTGCTAGCAAGGACCAAGAAACGCCGAGGTCTGGGGAAGATGAGTTTGTCGATGCAAAGAGTAGTCCCATCGAGTTGCAGCCGCCTGAGGAAGTGTCTGTGGCTGCGCACGAACGTCTTGCTAGTCAGGACAAGGATTCTTCTTTTGCACTCAGTGAAGGGGATGAGAGCAGCATGATGAGATTTGTGGTGGAGCTTGAGTCAAGAAAGTGCAACTTGCCTTTCGATAAATTCGGCTCGGCTTCCCCAGAGAAGAAATCCAACTTGCCACCCGCGGAGTGCATTGAGGTCCAAGGAGATTTGTCACCCGAGAAACAGAAACTCGGAGAGAGGCGGCCGCCGTCCCCGGTGATTCCGTCAACGCCCATGGAGACGGCGGTCGAGACCTCGCAGAGCCAGGGCCAGATTCAGACTAGGAGCCAGGGCAAGAGGAAGAGGAGGCGGAGCGCCAAGTTTGCCGAGACGCGTCGCAAAAGAAAGCGGTCAACTGAGGACGCAGGTTCTGAACAGGGTGATGCCAACCAGCAAGCTGACCTTGAAATTGCTGGTTCGCCCACCCCAACTTCACGACGATCCTCGAGACGAAGTTCTGAAGCAAAGAGCATCGATCAAGGTGACCGGGATGTTCAGGTCTCGGCCAAGGCTCCGGAGCCAGCCGGTGAACCCAAAACAGCCATGCCGGGGGGCCGAGCTGAAGGACGCGATGGTGGGGACACCGATGAGGAGCTCTTGTCGCAGCTAGTCACCGAGTCCAACGCAGCGTCGCAGGGGCAATCTCAGTCGGAACCAGAACCGGAGGCTGCGGCCCCCATCATAGCTGATCCCATGGAAATTGAAAGTCCTGAGCAACCAGCCCCGTCAAAGAAGCAGAAGACGGAAGCCAACCAACAAGAGGACAAGGAAGGAGAAGGCGACGATGCCGCTAGCACGAAACCTACAGGAACCATCATGGAGATTCTACGTGGTGGTTTGAAGGAGCTGCGCGAAGCATCCCTATCTCGCCAAGAGGTATACCAACTTGAAGATATGTTGATGGATATGAAGCGAGAGCTATTTGAGGCGGAGAGGCGGGGAAGACGCTAGGTTGCAACGGATTCAGAGATGTGCATTGTGTTAGGCGTCGACGAGGATTTTTGGAGTTTCCGCGAAACCGCTTACTATACCGACCTACCTGTACAAACTACTATTTTTGTTGTCTTGGCCTATTCGTAACGCCTTATGACGGAAGCTATTCATACATACAGCAACAACTGATACATAGATACAATCAAAGCACAATATGCGTACCCCATATGGAGGCGGAGGCAGCCGAGTGTACGGGGTAATCATCCGGGGGACAGGGCAACAGCTAGTCAGTCTCGTGGCTGCTAGCGAACGACCAGGACCTCGAAACGGGTAAAGCCCCCGAAGTGAACGCCCGCGAACCCCGTCTTCCCCCGCGGCGGGAGGCGTCGTCGGTGAGATTTTGGCAGCAACTCAAAAACACAACATGTGCAGAGGTCGTATCCCGTAGTCTGGGAGGGGGGGACAGTGAGGCTTGGAGGGTTTCCCATGGGGAAAGACGGTAAGCGGAAGATCGTCAGACAGTATTTTGGGAGAAGGGTTGGAAAGAAACATGGGATGGGTTGGGGAAAGGAAGGGGAAGGGGGGAGGAAGAAAAGTCCGGAGGTCGGGTTGCCTGAAAGGGGAAATCCGAGGGTGTGGAGAGGGAGAGAGGGGAGGGGAGGGTCCTTTGGAGGTGTGTAGTTCGGCAGTTTCGGATGGGGGGTGTTTGATGTTTATGGCGTAGGGGGGGGAGGGATGGGGGACTTACTGGGGGGGTTTGGGAAGGGTTGGTGTTTTGGTACCTGATGTTGTGAGACGATGAACGGGAGGAGGATGGTTCGTATGTAAGTTGGCCTTGACGTGAGTTATCTTAGATCTACAATGTATGTGATTTGGACTTTGAACGACACTCTCAGAATGATGTAGTCTGCGGGAGATCATAGTATACAGACTACTCCCTACCCTTGCCAGAATCCTCTTGTATATCCATCCTTGCACTTACAACTCGAGAATGTGAGCTGATACATTGAATAAGTAATCAATCTATCCCCAGCTAGTTCTTTTCGCTGCTGCCTAGAAGCGAGGGCTCGTGTGTATTGTCTTGATTGGGCAGACATTCATTTCTCCAACCTCGACCGGTGGCCAAGATTCAGATCTGTCTCCAAAACCGAGACAGTAGCGGGGACTCTTTCTCGGGCAATGGTCCAATTTTCATTCTAAGAATTTTCCAGGATACGATCATGCCCCAGACATTTCAAAGAGGATGTATGAAAGGGGAAAGGATGTGCGGAAATTGGCAAGGGGATGGTTTCGGTCGCTAGGCTTTTTCCCGTTCTCTTAGAGGGTTGATTGGAGAAAAGCAGAGTTTGCTTGACCAGTCCGTTATTTTAGTAATACCGTGTAAATAGCATGGGGAAATCTGGCGCCCATTGAGGGGATCGTGGTGTGATGTACAAGGATCTCAGATGGAGACTAATTCACCCGTTTGGGGCCGTTTGTGTTGTTGGTTCAACTGGTGCAAGGAACCAGGGAGGTAAGCATGCCCATGCAGGCAATGGTGACATGAGCGATGAGTAACGACTTCATCTTCTCCTCATGTGCCGGAGGCTTGAGGCCGAATGATTTCCGGACCCGCGCCGTCATGGCGACACGGCAGTCGAGGAACCTTGAGCGAGTGTGTCAAGCCTTTCCTGGCTAGGACTAAGTGGATTCGGGGATGCCTCCGCCGGTTCAAGGATTGAACGGTTCTTGGCCTTGACCCCAATCCAATGCAGGAAACCCGAATATACGTCCTGTTCCGATGGCAAGCCGAGCGAGATACTATGTCAGGAAGGATGGACTCTGTGCCTTGACCAGGTGTACTGTAATGAAAGCAAAGACGTTCTTCCCGTTCGCCCATTCGGGAGCTGAATGCGGCCAGCCGACAGACAGGTTCTTTTCCATTCGGCCCGCTTATGGCTCTCATGACGTCAAGAGGCTCTAGTCTGGGGTTGTCCCTGGGATTCCTTCGTAAAAACCCTGCAGCGAATTGAAGATTTTGCCAGTTAGTGAACAGGAGAGCCAACAAGCGTATAGATGGAAACGGTCAAGATCCCCGGCGCGGGTTATGGCAGAGGCGGGAGGGCGATGAGGATCTGTAGGTGTGAGTGGTTACGGTGTCTAGATCAAGTCTTCCGTCACGAAACGTTTGTGAGTTGCCTGGTTGACCGGGAGGGTCGTTTGTCCCGAACAGCGCGCGGTCTGTGGATCTGCAGGGTCCCTCGTGCCAGAAAAACTCTGAAGTTGGTATGGGTAAAACGTGACAGGGAGTGAGTAGCGCGGCGAATGAATGGCACGTTTCGAACCGTCGGAGGCGGACACCGTTCGGGACGGACCTGGATTCTTGATACGGACATGGGTCGTTGCGGGCGTCATTGTGCAGCAGTCATGGGAAATATGGTGGTGGTTTGATGGCGGGTTGTGGAGTTGTGGGAGGACCTCCGAAGTCGCGCGGTCTGTCTGGCATTGTTGTGTCAAGGGGTGTGTAGTGGTGGTGGTTCGCTTCGTTGTTCTTCGGGAAGGGTTCCCCTCTTGGTCTGCAACCCAAAGTTGACCTCGAGACCCGAATGGGACAAGGCCGAAGGATTCACAGAGGTGTGTGCGCGCCTAACGCAGGGCTGAATTGATTGAGACAATGCTGCTTTGTCGGGTGTTTGTCAAAAGTGTAGACGATGCGATGATCGTTGGATGGGTATGGATAGGTACCCAAGAGCCATGTTGTTCATGGCAGAGCTTCATCCTAGGGAAGAAGAAAATGCTAACGTTGATCATGTGCGACTGTTGCTTGTTGTGATATTGCTTGTCCTGCTGGAGTCCAGATGGTTCATGTAGGTAGGTACCTAGGGTAGGTAGGTCAAGAGACGCCAAGTCTTGGTAGAAGATGGCCGAACCAACCTGCCATCTTGGCGGTTATGAGCAACATCACGTGAGCACATGGCAACATCCGGGCACTCACTTCACCCAACAACCGGATTGCCCTTTCTTGGTTAATCACTTTGCAACGGAAACAAAGTTTAATTCTCCCCGAGATGCCCTAACCCTCCACCGCCAAATAGCACGGGCGCACTCACGAATCATGCCAACGGCTTCCCCTTGATAGTCTGGCTGCCTGATCGGATCACCCATCATGGGATGGTAGACAATTTTTCTTCTCTCTTTTTTTTTTTTCGTTGTACCTACCAATACGACGCGTTCTTCGCCATCCAACGTCTCCAAGAGGGGAAGCGATGGAGCGGCGGATCCAATCAGAACAGGGAGAACAGGGACTATCCAAGGTCGATCCCAACAGGGAATATGAACCATGACCCAAACAGACGCAATCGTTGGGCTCAGACACCAGAAGGAAGAACGAGACTACTAAAAAAATCGAGACTTTTTTTCTATTTTATTCCCAAAAAACCAAGACGGGAATAATAATATCACCACACCACACAACTCTCATGCCCCGGTTTTCATCCCCAAAGACCCTCACTCTCCACGCGATTGCAATGACGTCGGCCTTCCCCACGATCCTAGCTCTTCCTTCAATGCGACGGGAAGCCATCTTTGAATTTCCCCATGTTCATTTCCCCCTCCATCGCCCAACATTGTGGAGGCGAGATGGAATGCGCTCGCTTGTCCCTGGTTGGGGCGCCATGTCATTGTCCCTTGAGACGAGCGAGCTATGGGGGTGTGTCTGTATATCTCCGTTCCCACGGTGCTGTCTGTGGCCGTGTCTCTCTTTCTCTCAAAGTGGTCACTCACACCGGGCGCGTGTTGGAGCAAGGTATGTTTTCTGAGGATTGACAATAACTAACTTGATCAGTTTCCACGGATCCTTACCTTGTCCCTAATACAAGGATCAACGGTGGATTACTGAGAACGGTACCGTTACCGTCCTAGCATCGGGTCGTGACTGATGGATGGATGGATGGATGGATTCGGGAAGGGGGCCAAGGTCTGAGACGCCAGTGTCGTGGGTGTGGATATCACCAGATGGCCGTGGACCCAGTATTCGGCTTGACTCGCTTCTTTCTACCTGTCTCTGGGGTGCGACGTTGAACCCTTCCCGTCCTTCGGGTTTGACTGAGCATCATCTCAATCATCGCATATAAAACCCTCCACATCCCCCCGCATATCGTCAAGTTTCTTTTTGCTATTCCGCATCGCCAGCACTTGTCTGTGGTTCTTTACAGTGCATCTCTCGACTTGGAACCCTCTCAACTTCAAACTCTCTCGACTTAGAACTTGAACGAAACCGACTTCATCATGAAAAAGTTCTTTGGCCTCCGAGGCCAGTCCCTCAACTATGCTATCAGCACCATTGCAGGAACTGATTTCCTGCTCTTTGGCTATGGTGAGTTTCTACTATCCCCAGTCGGGTTGTTCAGGTTAGAATCACTGGCGACTGACCATGATTCCTTGCAATAGACCAAGGTGTCATGGGTGGCATCTTGACCATGCAGAACTTCCTCGACCAATTTCCTGAAATCAACTCCGGCGCCGAAGGCATCTCCCGCAGCCTAGCCTCCCAGCGAGCCAATAACCAAGGAATTGCCATCGCCTCATATAATTTGGGCTGTTTCCTCGGTGCCATCATTACTATCTTTATCGGCAACATCCTGGGTCGCAGAAAGATGATTATGCTGGGAACTACCATCATGGTTATCGGTGCTGCCCTGCAAGCCTCTGCCTTCTCCCTTGAGCACTTCATCATTGGCCGAATCATCACCGGTCTCGGCAACGGCGGCAACACATCTACGGTTCCTATGTGGCAGTCTGAAACTTGTGCTCCCCACAAGCGCGGAAAGCTGGTCATGATCGAGGGCGCACTCATCACAGGAGGCATCATGATTTCCTACTGGGTCGACCTTGGATTCCACTTTGCTCCCGGCTCTGTCTCGTGGCGATTCCCTCTGGCCTTCCAGATCGTTTTCTGTCTCTTCATCATGGCCTTCGTCATGAACCTCCCCGAGTCCCCCCGATGGCTTGTGCTGAAGGGACGTGACGAGGAGGCGCGCGAGGTCATCGCAGCCATTGCAAACAAGGAACTGAACGACAAGTATGTCGAGAACGAGTTCCAGGCGATCAAGGAAACTAGCAACGAAGCCAGCAAGGGCACTTTCTCCGACTTGTTCTTGCGCAACGAGAACCGCAACTTGCACCGTACCACCCTCGCGTTTGTCAACCAGATGTTCCAGCAGGTAAGTTTGATATGACTGGGAGGGCTTGTTTTTTTTTTTCAAGCGTCTAATTTCCGAGAAACGAACTAACAAAGATCCCTTCTACAGATCACCGGAATCAACCTCATCACATACTATGCGGCCAAGATTTACGAGGACCTGGGCATGACGAAATTCATGTCTCTTCTTCTGGCTGCTCTCAATGGCACCGAATACTTCATCGCTTCTTGGCCTGCCGTGTTTCTTGTCGAGCGCGTTGGTCGCCGCAAGCTGATGCTCTTTGGTGCTGTTGGCCAGGCCATCACAATGGCCATTCTGGCAGGCGTCAACTCTCAGCCGGAGAACAAGGGATGTCAAATTGCTGCCATCGTCTTCCTCTTCGTCTTCAACTCGTTCTTCGCCGTCGGATGGCTTGGAATGACTTGGTTGTACCCTCCTGAGATTACGCCTCTGCGAATCCGGGCTCAAGCGAGTGCTCTGTCGACTTCTTCGAACTGGATCTTCAACTGGCTGGTGAGTCTTGATTTTTCAAACGCATTCAAATCTGCCACTAACACGTCTGTCATAGGTTGTCATGATCACCCCCCCAGCCTTCGAGAACATTGGATACAAAACTTACATTATTTTCGCCGTCTTCAACGCCATCATGGTGCCATCTGTCTACTTCTTCTTCCCAGAAACTGCCTATCGATCACTGGAGGAGATGGACAGCATCTTCCACAAGGTATCAGGCTGGAAGGGCGCCCTCACTGTGGTCAAGCAGGCCGAGATCGAGCCTCGACGATATGGCAACAAGGGCGAGCTGCTCATCCCTGTCGACGAGGCGGACGAGAAGGGTCACACTGAGCACCGAAATGGAAGTTCTAGCGGCAGTATTACCGAGGTGAACAAGGGGGTTCTTCGGGACGAGGAGAAGTAAGGAGAAGACTGGTCCCAATTGCCAATACCACGAATTGCGATAAACGCCGTCACTCCCGCTGCGACAATACATATCGGTAGATACTTCACCAAGATATACTTATCAATATATTCTCCTTCTTATTCTCTACTCTCTTGCAGTTGGTTTCGTGACCTGGGCGGGTTTTGAGCTTTTCAACCAGGGGCTGACAGATATTAGGACTGGATAGTTGACACACCATATTGGCTATTTGGCACACCAAAGTCTTACGAGTACCTATTCTTCGATGCAAACTCATATAATTAAGTGAAAAGTACTAAATAATTCAAAGGCTTCGCTAATATGGACCAAGTCTATGATATCTCTTACCTAGTTTGGGCTGCAAAGTCCAACATATTTCAGGCTCGTGATATTTTTGGCTTATTGAATAACCAGAAAATTGAGTCAAATGTCCACTTCTTTATTCAATTAGATTCTATCCAGTTGTTGGGTAATGGAATCCTTGGCCTCTGGTCATGATCAATGATAAAAGGTTGGAATCACCACCTCGGATGTGCTTCATCGAATCTGCAATCCCAGGCCTTATAAATCTCGAAAGTCTTTAACTAACCATAGTTGTTCTCAGGTCGGGATTGAAATCAGAAGTGATGCTAACTATGGCAAATTATCTTGGCTGCTGAGAGAACATAGTCCGGATATATGCGAGAGCCGTTTAGACTTTATAGTCTATAGACGTAAGTGGCAGTGATTCAAGCACGAGTACAGACCACCTTATAGTCTGCTTCGATTTCTCTTTCGCACGCTGCTAACTCTTCCATCTATTCCACATCTCCTTCTCTTTCTCTTCTAGCTGCTCACGAACCGGAAACCAGAATCACTTCATCGTGGTTTCATCATGTCGAACGAAACCGTCAAGGGGCCCAAGGTGGCCAAGACAGTCGAACCAAAACTCGATCGCGAGAAGAAACCACGCCCGCCAGCAGAGAGTGAGAGTTCCATGAGTGAGCGCGATGGCGAGGTCTTCCCAGTGCCCCCAAAAACCATCCGACCAGTCGACGTCGGCGAAGATGGTTTGGCCGAGGCTCGAGAGCTCGTCCTCAAGACCGATCCCACCAACGCGCCCGATGAGGTTTACGAATTGATCGCAAAGACACTGTTCCGGATGGTTGGACGCGATCCGGACCTCCCCAAGTTCCAAAACTGCTTATTAGTGGCCATCGGAAAGCTCCAGTCAACCAAGATTCTGAGCTGTCGCACATGGAGCAAGTGGGGAGGCAACAGGAACATCAGCAGGAAGATGGAAGAGTTGGAACAGCGTGCGAAGGCCAACCCCGATCTCGTTTTCGCCATCGATGCCCCTACATCACTCGCTGCGTTGGCGGTCGTGAAGCTGCTGGACGTGGGAACGGACACCTACTCATCCGCCGTCGACAGCCTCAAGAAACACAGCATTTTTGAATACACAGGAGCGGCGATCGACGCTTACAAGACCGGTACAAGAAGTCAGGTCATCTGTCTGGGGTCTAAACCCGGGGCCAAGCCTAGGGCCAAATGTACCCCCCAGCAATCCAAGACGCCTATTGCGAAGCCGGTAGTCTCTCAACCGAGTTCCAAGAGAAAGAGAAAGTTGCCCCTGACGATGGAACCTTGGCCTGATAAGAAGAAGCAGACCAAGACTATCGTGCTGAAACAGCAAGATTGGATTGCGAACAACAGACATTGGCTTGACAAGTTGATGGACATGAAGGAGGACCAGGATGCCTTGGCCCCGGTTGTGGACGACAACATCAACAAGAACACGGCTCGACTTCTTACTCATGAGTACCGGAGCAAGCTGTTCTTTTGGTACAAGCAGCAGGGCAAAGGTCATGTGGAGGAGATGAAATGGCTGAAGCAGCCGGCGAGCACCGAGATTACGGTGACGCAGACGATCAATGTTCCACCAACGCACTCAGACCCTCTGCGAGACGCCGCTCGGGATATCGAAACCATCGCGATTGAGTGGGCATCAGACAATCTCACCAAGGGCCAACAGCTCAAGATGGCTTCGGACAAGCTCTTTGCGTGGCAGGAATGGGCGGAGCGAATGGACAAACAATCAGGCAATGAAATGAGGGAGATGATCCAGACCATGAGAAAGATGACGGACAAGTTGGACGGCATCGATCCGGATGAATGGACTCATGCGGCGAACCATGCGAATGAGAAGGCTCGCAAGGGACTGGTGATGCACTACAAAAGCCAGTGGTCCAAGGCTTCCGGGGCGAGCGCGGAGGAAGAGACTCAAGACGCGGCGTTGAGCGACAAGCAATGGTTGGAGAAGCACTGTCGTATGAGCGACGAGGACATTCAAGAATGGGCACAGTTGGCAGCGGCGGTTCGCGCGAAGGAGATCTCGAGAACGGACTTGGCTCAACGATTTGGCAAGATTGTCATGAGTGTTGGGGGAGCGGTGCTAGCGAGGGAGTTGATGAGGAGTGAGGATGCAAAGGAGGACGTTTGAGTGACGAGACAAGGCCTGGAACAACAACTAGCTCATGTGTATTGGAACGAAAAAAAAGTAAGCTGCTATTTTTCTCAATTGCATGTTCTTTGAGTGATTGAATTGGGAATTGGTCCTCTGTTTGGGGACTTGTAGGTGGGTTCATGCCAACCTCTTTATAACTGGCTCCTCTAAGCGCCCGCTCAACTCTTCAGCTGCACATCAACCCACATGAGGAGCTAGAGTCTCCTGAAACATTATGACAGCGGCGGCTGCATATAAATAGGCCCACGAGTGGGCGTTCATGTATCGACAGGGATGTTGTCGTGAAGGCGCTTAGAGCCTACCTGAACGAGAGAGTCTTGAAATAGACAGTCCTCCTATCTCCAGATAATGCATATAACTATTCGTTATCTTTCACTCGTGCCAAGTGCTTGCATCTTCACCCTCTCTTTCTTCAGAATTTCTATCATGCAATGAGCTTTTGGGATTCAATCTCTCGAGGCAGCACCCATCGCAAGCTTATTGTGATGCTGGTGCTGCCGGCCGCTTGGTTCCTCTTCATTGCCATGAGCCTGTATTTGGGTCGTGATCATTTAACCCGGCTCTCCGATTTGCGTTTTCCTCTGTATGAACAGGCGGGGGAATCAGCTTCAATTTCAATGGCCATCTCGACGACGACGACAATTTCGAGTCCTACACAGGCTAGCGTTTCTGCAACAATTTCTGGTGAACAGAGCGTCACCTCTTTGACAAGCACTTCCGCTACACCGGTGGCGACGACGACGACTTCTTCCGTCTTGTCTATCTCAAACGGTATATATATACGCCAATCAACTGGCATAGATAGCAGTTCTCACTATTTTCAGGAGCCATTCTTTCCTCTGAGCGCCTTTCTCAATACATATCAGCCATCCTCAACCCTACCGCAACAGACCTACCTCGACTAGAGTGTCCCGTATTAAACAGAAACCGATACAAGGCCCTAATCCAAAAATTTCAGGAAACCGAACTAGACGCTCCAAGCCAGCAAATCGACTACTTCTTCGCCCTTAATCTGCGGGAATGCGTGCATCTCCTCCCGCGACTCCTAGGGAGCGTCATCGAAGCGGTCCGCTTCCTCGGGCCACATCGCTGTGCACTTTCCATCGTGGAAGGAAACTCGCCAGATGGCACGGGCGATGTCCTTGCTGCCTTGAGTTCGTTCCTTGATGATCTCGGTCTCAGGTACTTTTACAAGAACTCAACGGTCAATCCTTCCAAAGGCGAGCGAATTAGGAAACTGGCCAAGCTGCGCAATTTGGCTCTTGATCCCCTGTATAAGAAAAAGGTGGGAGTCACAGAGGAAACTACCGTCTTATTCATCAATGATGTTGCCGCCTGCCCTGAGGACCTCCTCGAACTTGCACTCCAGCGTCGAAACCTCAACGCTGATATGACCTGCGCGATGGACTGGACTTATGTCGGTCCTGACCCAACGTTCTACGACATTTGGGTCGCCAGGGCTCTATCAGGAGACACGTTCTTCTCGGTCGGTGATGATGGAAATTGGGACTCGGCGTGGAACCTCTTCTGGGACGCCCCCGAGACCAGAGGCCGCTATGACAGCCACCTGCCCTTTCAAGTGTTTGCGTGCTGGAACGGTGCTACGGCATTCACGGCAGCTCCTCTTCTCCACGGGCTTCGGTTCCGCGACTCACGCGGCAGCAAGGGCGAGTGTTTCCAAGGGGAGCCGGAACTCTTCTGTAAAGATCTCTGGTTCAGGGGCTATCGCAAGATTGCCGTGGTTCCGAGCGTGAACCTCGAATACTCTGATGAACGGGGAGCAGATATTAAACAACTGAAGGGATATGTGTCGGAGTTAGTTGAGAACCAGGATGAGGAGAGTAGAGTCGAATGGGTCTTGGAGCCCCCAGAGAGGGTGAAGTGCATGCCAGATTTTCGAGATCAATCTTGGCGACCATGGAATGAAACACTGCGTTGAGACTTTAAACTACCTATGCATAGAGATCGATGTGATTGATCACTGTCGTACATATGTGACGGCGCTTAGAACACCAACTACGTTGCGGGAGTGGGGGAAAGGTGCCTTTTATCGACCACCACGGGACGATACCCACTCTCCATGCAAGATAGTTTGGTACCGATGGACCAGCAAGTTCCTCAGTTGAAACGAGGCTCGGCAATCGGTGTCATCGGTAAACGTGCTTCTTCCCGTCACATACTGAACCTAGCTACCTTCACCAACGGTAACGAAGAAGGGTGGAAAAAGGCTGAATGGATTGCGGTATGTATCTCCTTCAGCATCCGGGAAGTTTCTGCCCTGGCAATTGCTACTCAGTGTCTGATTTCCCATCGCCTGAAAGTCCATCAGCTACCACCTGCGACGCCTCCTCGTCTCCTCTGGTCATGAAGTCTGCCTTGAGTTCTGGTCAAGTGGAATTGAAGCGGCCAGCTGGCCAGCTACTGCTTGTAAGCGCCAAAAACACGGGCCTTTAATGCATAACCTAAGACACGCCAGTAGTCCATTGGCAAGCTGCTGGACCCGAGGCCTGGAAGTGTTTGAGAATTGGTTCAAGACAAGAGGCCGGCCGCTGAGGCTGGCCTTCAGCTAGAAACCCTTGCGAGACCCGGGAGGTACGGATTAAAATGAGAGAGATGGATTGTTTCCTTCCCTGCGCCGTTTCTCTGGTGCCTTGACGGATGTTTCAATCAATTCAGCTAATTTCGTTGTTTATTCCGTTCAAGGACGGATTGAGTCCACCATGGGGGCTTCTTTTCACATTCACATATCATGGCTTCTCTTCCTATCACAGCTCTTCGCATCCTGCAGTCACGCTCGTTCGTCTGATGTCCCTGCTGTGACCAAAGTCTCGACACTCTCGACAGTCCCTCGCCAGAATACCCGAACCCACCAACGTACAGAACTCTCTACCTGCGGCTATTTGGACGGCGATCCAGATGTGGCGAGAACCGCAGAGCCGGGATTCAACTGTCGCATCAACACACGCAATGGACTATGGGGGTTCTGTACGAAAACGGTCGTCGCTGTGACAGATTGTCGGATGGCTGGAAGATGTGTCGATAGGCGTGGCTGCTCGGATGGATGTGGACTGACGTACAAGGGCTTGTTTACAACAACTTGGTATGCTGCCTTGATTGATCTTCTGGGAGAGCTAATAGCTGATGCTCGCTAACAGTGGCCGCTCGTCCTATTGTTCCACGGCTCTTTTGACCTTTGGTGTGGACCAGACATACTCCTATATCGCCTGCGGCCCGAGATCCATCACAGAACACTACTACATCACACCGACGATCGATGCCAAAACTACCTCCACAAGCTCTTCTGAAATCGATGAGCCGACGACAATAATGACAGAAAGTCGTACCGAATCTGTAGCGACGACCACCGCGCAGCTCAACGAGGTTCCTTCTCTAGACGCAATTGATGACTCCCCACGAGACGAAGTCCAGTCCTCTGATGACTCGCAACCTCATTCTACAGGTTTAATTGTGGGAGGCATTATTGGAGGGCTTGTCTTGATATGCATCACCATTGTTGCGGTGGTGTATTTGTGGCGGTATCGTGGTAAACAACGTCGAGAGTCAAGGCTTCCCCAGGAGTTGGACACTGGCGATAGGATACACTACCAACGTCGGGAAGTGGCTGAGCTTGGGAGTTGAAGTTGGGGGCATGAGAAAGGTTTTGTGGTTTAATAAAGCATGCCAGTTGCATGGTTAGCCGTACAACAAAGATGACATTATACAGTTTCCTTCTGAAGAAGGCGGCAGTTGTGAGGGACTGGCTATTTAGCACGCAAGTCTGCTCAATCAGGATATTAATGGTGAAGAAAAATATCTAAAATAATATAAATTAGGACATCGTTAAAAAGCTGATCCTTTTTTGAACCATAGCACCTCTTTCTTGGTGGTTGAGTTTGTAGGTAGTTCTTCCCAGTGCAATCCTTCCTCATGCCGAGAGTGAGACGTGAGCTTGAAGAAACTCCTCAAATGCACTGGAGAGAATTCTCATGTTCTAGCCATGGATGTGGTCGGTATTTGTTCCCTGTAGATGCAGTCCAAGTTTCGAATGCTAGGAACATGTAAAAGAACGGTGAATCTATCGACTGGATGCTGGCTGAGAGACAGCGACGAACTGTCTGACCCTGGAGTCTGGAACCCCTGGCGCCGCCTCGACAACTTAGGCTAAGATAAAAGGCACTTCTTCCATGCCCCGTTGGCTTAGTGGTAAAGCGTATCACTAGTAATGATAAGATCACTGGTTCGATTCCAGTACGGGGCATCACAATCCGCGACCTCCGGGTCGCATCATTTTTCCTCATCTTCATGCTTTTGTTTTGCTGTTCTGTATGCGTCAGTAATGTACACATTCAGCGACTTATTTTTAGCTGTTGATTGATGCACGTGGGTTACCTATACTTCGGGCCGGCGCGATGGATCGGGCGATAAGGTTCTTCCATGCTTCTTCGAGATAGAGAGAGAGCTCACACGACGGAAGGAGCAAAGTTACACGTTACACTCTATCGTTGTATCAGAATTGATGAAAAATGACGGGGCTTTTTTTTTTTTTTTGCCGAATCTCCGAGTTAATTCTATTCCGATGTCATCATTTGATCATGGTAGCTTTGCTGCTGCAGCCACCATCATAGGAGAACTACCGTTATTTACAGGTAACCACCTGCGACACTGGCTCCGGGATGCCTTACCTACGGGCCGTTTTGCCGTGACTATCAATGTATGGTTCGCCGAGAGGAGATGTCGACAGGTTGGCTGCCCTTTTTAACGGGCCATTGGTAGAGAGAAGTGGCATGTGCTATTTTGAGGATACCTCTTTGGTTGTAACACAGTTGGTAACACAGTTGGTATCACACAGCTGGTATCACACACACACACAAGCCAGAATCTGATACGTGTTTCAGCTTGGTCTCGCAACAGAGTCCACCCATCGTCATTGGACCGTATGAGAGCTACCCCGCCATCCCAAAGATGCGACATCCCACCCTCTTTCTCCTCCCCCTCCTCCTCCTCCTCCACTGTCCACCGACCGTTCACAACCTTGCAACCTCGCCTCATCACGCATCGCTTCGAGCTTGCTTTTACGAGCCGGTGAGCCTGGAAAAAGAACTCTCAAGAAACCTGCATTTAAACAGTGCATTCCGCATCTTGCTATCTACTTGCCCTTTTCATCCTCACTTGCGCCTTCTCTCAATCTATCTATCCTCTCGTCTCAAACTCCATCCCCACTTGGAACACATCCAATCCCCACTTCCGTCATCCGCCACCTTTGAGCTCTCCACCACCACTTAACTATCCCCCCCCCAACTCCTCAGCCTTATTCATCTTCTCTTCCCAACAAATAACAGGACAAACTCCCCTTCTTCTCCCTCCTCTAATAATACCCATTCGAATAATTAAACGCCACAATGGTTGACAGACCGAACAAGCCCTCCGCGCTGGCCTCTACCCCCGCAGCTCCTCCACAGTCTGCCGTCAACATCACCCACGACCACTCGCGCGTCTCAGCTGTCCTACCTACTGGTGAGAGCGTCGAAGTGCTTCTACATGGCGCGACCGTGATTAGCTGGAAGGATGCTTCTGGGGAGGAGAAGCTCTGGTTGAGTGAAGCCGCCATTCTTGACGGCAGCGCCGCCGTGCGGGGTGGCATCCCCCTTGTCTTCCCGGTATGTTCCCGGCTTCATCCATGGGCAGCTAGCTACCTTCTCCTTCCTGGCTCAACTTAAAAAGAAGCGCCTTCTTTTGCTAATTGTCATCCCCGTCTAGGTCTTCGGCACCGCCCCCGACCACGAAGAAACCTCTAAGCTCCCCCAGCACGGCTTCGCCCGCAACTCGCGATGGGAGTTCCTCGGCAAGTCCACCAGCGAGGGCTCCAGCTCCAGCGTCAAGCTCGACTTTGGCCTGTCCTCCGAGAGCATCACCGAGGAGACCAAGGCCCTCTGGCCCTTCAAGTTTGGTCTCATCTACAGCGTTTCGCTTGACCGCGACAGTCTCAACACTACCCTAGTTGTCACGAATGAAGGTGATGTCGGCTTCGACTTCCAGGCGCTGCTACATACTTACTTCAAGGTCGGCGTACGTACTCAATCCTCATAATTGCCCAATAACCCCGGGTTCGCAACGCTGACAAACACATCCAGGACATCAACTCTGTTGAAATCTCGGGTCTTGAAGACTCCTCCTACATTGACAAGCTCGCCGATCTAAAGACCGAGACCCAGTCCGGCCCCGTCACCTTCTCCGGTGAGACTGACCGCGTCTACACCCCCGCCCAAGGCCCCAAGCACCCCATTGTCATCTCCGAAGCCGGCGCCCCCCGCCTCAACATCGTCCGCGACAACCTCGACCAGGTCGTCGTCTGGAACCCCTGGGTCGACAAGTCCGCCGCCACCAAGGACTTTGAACCCAAGGACGGCTGGAAGAATATGGTCTGCGTCGAGCCCGGCAGCGTCGCCGGCTGGCAGAGACTCGAGAAGGGCGAGGTCCTCGAGTCTTCCCAGACTATTTCGTTGGTTTGACACGCGGAGGCGGCCTCTGGCCCAAGGAAAGAGGGCGAATTGGTGCAGGATATGACGGTTTACCGGGAGTTGATGTGGAGCGAGCACGAGGCACGACTTGCGATGTGAGCAGTTAAGAGGAGGGAAATCGATACGAATGGACGAATCCAGCACGTTTTTAGCACAAAGATCTGATGAGATTTGACGAGTACATGACTGAAGTGGTAGATGTTAGTTACTCTTTTACCTGCTTGCGAAAGATACACTCCTTCAAAGGGTCCCTGAAATGACAACTTTTTTTCTGTGCCCAAATAGTCGCAAGTTTTTGCTTGCAATTTCTCCATTTTTTCGTGTCCTTGCCCAAAAACGCCTACTAGAAGACAATCACTTCTCTCTACTCTGCCCCTGAAATCCTCAAGTAGACTCCTTCTTTTGCTCTTGCGAGTAGTGGTCCGCCACCAAAAAGGCCAGCTCAAGGGCCTGCTTCTCGTTGAGGCGCGGGTCGCAGAAGCTGGTGTAGTTCGTCGACAAATCATCCTCATCAAGCCCCTCACTTCCGCCGAGGCACTCCGTCACAGCATCGCCGGTGAGCTCGAGGTGCATGCCGCCCAGGTAACTCCCCTCCGCCTTGTGAATGCGCAGCGTCTCCTGGAGCTCGCGGTAAATGTCGCCGAAGCGGCGCGTCTTGATGCCGGTGGGCGTGGAGAGGGTGTTGCCGTGCATAGGGTCGCACTGCCAGACAACGGTGCGACGGTACTCGGAGTCCTCGACGGCGCGGATGTGTGTGGGGAGGAGCTCGCCTACACGGGAGGCACCGTAGCGCGTGATGAGGGTGATCTTGCCGGGCTCGCGGGCCGGGTTGAGCGTGCGTAGGAGGGAGAGGAGGTCGGCGGCCGGGGTGGTGGGGCCGACTTTGATGCCGATCGGGTTAGCAATGCCGCGGAAGAACTCGACGTGAGCGTGATCGATCTGGCGCGTGCGGTCGCCGATCCAGATGAAGTGCGCAGAGGTGTCGTAGTACTCCTTCCGGGGCGGGTCCTCGAGGTCGTCCGATGGCGAGGGGCTGTGGTTACGGGCTCCCGGGGCGGGCTTCTCGAGGAGTCGGGTCAGGGCCTGTTCGTACTCGAGGAGGAGGCCCTCATGGCTGGTGAAGAGCTCGACGGACTCGAGCTGCTCCGGGCGGGCGTTGATGACCTGCAGGAAGCGCAGGGTCTGCTGAATACTAGAGGCGATGGTGGAGTACTTGGTCTTGAGTTCCGGATCGCGGACGTGACCGAGACCCCAGTCGAGAGGCCTATGGAGATCTGCGATGCCCGAGGCGAGGGCGGCGCGGATGTAGTTGAGGGTGGCGGCGGAGTAGTGGTAGGCCTTGACAAGACGACCCGGGTCGATCTCACGCTCCTCGAGCCTGAAGCCATTCACGATATCGCCCTTAAAGCTCGGGATCTCCTTTCCATCCACAATCTCAGTCGGGCTCGAACGCGGCTTCGCGTACTGACCCGCCATACGACCGATGCGCACCACACGCTTGTTGGTGCCCCAAATGAGGACGACGCTCATCTGCAGCAGGAGCTTGATCTTGCTCTCAATAGGGCCCTGGCGACAGTAGTCAAAGAGCTCGGCGCAGTCGCCACCCTGGAGGAGGAAGGCGTTTCCCTGGGCGACATCGCGGAGGTGAGCCTTGAGGGCGATGATCTCGTTGGGATGGACGAGGGGAGGAAGACTGGTGAGTTCGTCGACGGCGGCGGTGAGGGGGGCCTGGCTGGGATAGGAGGGAGCTTGCTTGATGGGCTTTGAGCGCCAGGAGGACGGGTCCCAGGGTGAAGAGGGAGAAGCCATAGTTGAGTCAGGTTATGTGTGAGGTTGGTTGGTGGGATGAGTTGTAGTTGAAGTGAGGAGTGAGATGATGAGAGAGAAGGAAAGAAATGTACGGGGCCTGCCGCAAAGGGGAAAAAAATCCTCAATTATAGATCAATGAGGACTTGGCAATCTCGTTTCCCCCTAATTTGACACCGAAGAGTGGTGAGATGCGGTGGTGATGGTTGGTGAAGCTTGTATAGAGTGAGTCACATCAATCCAAAAAGGGCTTTCAAACAAAGAAGTGCCCCCCCCTCCCCTTTGACACCCTGGACGAAAATTGAAGCTTGACGACGCACAGGAATTGGCGAATCAGGTGGGTTCTAGCCCGGTTTTGGGTGTGACTTGTGGCTAGTGACGGGTAGATGTGGCTGAGGTGGATGAGTTTGATGCAGTTGAGTCTAGTGGCAGCGATGTTGATAGAGGGAAAATAAGATATTGAATATTATTATCTAAGTGATATTATTCAGTGTTCTCGAGATGGAAGTATGGTACGTATTGGGTATATCTGGCGGAGTGACTTGGCGATGTTGGTGCTTGTAGCTTATTCCAGACCACAATCAGCCCGTAATGATCCCCTTGAAAGAACAAAGTAGCCCATTTATGAAATCCAAATGGTTAGGTACCTACTAAGGCAACTGAATGATAACCTTCCATCTAATTGAATCCATTCAAATTGTAAGAAAGTTTGTGGCTGATATTCCCTAATTCTGACTTGGGAAGGCTCTACCCGGTCCCTGACAGAACCCCTCCACCCCACCTCAATCTATCCCATCCACATCCCACCAAAGCTCCAAATCCATCTCAACCTCTACCACCTTCACAACCTCCCACTCATCGCTATCCCCACCACCACCCACACCACAACTCCCCCCCAAACCTATCCAAAATGTCCGCCGAAGACGAAACCCCCTCCCAGACCGCCAAGTCCGCCGAGGACCGCAAGGCCGCCTCCGCCCTCGCATCCCTCGACTCCACCGCCGACGCCTCCACCACCACCCAAAACGTCGACGCCGACGCCGTCAACGAAGCCATGAAGACCCTCGGCGGAACCCCCGCCAAGCCCGCCCCCAAGCCCGCCGCGTCGCATAAGAACGTCAAGGTCGATCCCGCCGACGTCGCCCTCCTGGTTGACGAGCTGGAGCTCCCCAAGGCGAAAGTTCTGGAGCTGCTCAAGAGCCATGAGGGGGATGCCGTGAAGGCGATGAGTGCGTATGTGGGGGTTTAGGAGACGTCAGGTGGAGGACGGGTTGGGGACAGTTGGAATGAGGGATTGGGTAGCGAGAAAAGGAGTAGGCAACAAAGGAGGGAAAGGGAATACAGGTTCCGAGAGGAGATACAGCTTGAACCGACATGGACGTCATTCGACCTAAAACACGGAACCACCTCGACGGAGTCTACGCAGACGTACTCAGCACCATCACATCGGGAAAAAGCTACCCGTGAGGAAAGCAGGAGGCGCAAGAGTGTTTGAATGGCTGAGGGAATCGACATCTAAAATGGTGGCCCAACAGGTGTTAGTTATATCCAGTCCCGGAAACACAGCGATATTCGCCAGCGACGCCTTTCACACGGCCGGTACTCAGCATGCAATCAACAATTATAATACGATTCTTCACAAGCTGCCTTCCCCTAAAACGCCTAACCGTGGTCCTGTCCGTCCCCGATCCCGTGGTATCCCCATTGCAAACGAGTGTCAGCGGTGCCTACCGCAAAACACGCCTTAAAAACGCCTAACCGTGCTCCATTCCATGTACAGTGATCGATTCCAATATGTTCGTTGCCATGTTTTTTTCTTTCTTTCTTTCTACTGCCAGGCTCGCGCCAGGGGACTTCCAATCTTGGGCGCGAACTGCAGGCTCTTTCGCCGAGCCGCCATGAGTCGCATGAGCACATGGTCTTCCCTCTGTTGGCTCAGGATACCCACACCCATATCGCGATAGGCATTGGCCTTGGGAGGACACGTCCTCGTCAACAGAGACTCCTTTGTAGGAGAGTCATCCATATCCTCGTCGTCGTCGTCGTCAGCCGAAGGCGTCTCGGGAGGGAGGTTGGCGGCATAGCGGGCGATGGCCTCGGGAGCAGGAGTCTTGGGCACGGGAGTCAAGATGGCCTCCGACCACTCAAAGTCGTCATCCATATCCTCATCTGCCTTCTCCGACGGGGTGTACATCCACGCAGTGCTCTGGCGGCGGTTCTTGGGAGTAGCGGGGGACGCTCGAGGGCTCTTGCTAGGACTGCTGACGAGCGTGCCATTCATGTTGGCCAAGACCGTGGGCTCCATGCTCTTGCGGCGACGGGCACCGCCGCGAGGCACCTTGTTGGTGTTGATGTGGAAGGGGGCTTCATCGAGCCAGCGGTTCTCACGCTCGCAACTAGGACGGGTTAGCAAAAGATTCAACAAACCAAGGACTCAGGCCAACTTACTCAAGAACCCAGCTGACTCCGACACACTGGACAACCCCGTTGCTCTCACGGACCTTCTCCAGTGTTCGCTTGCTCCCATCCTTAAAGACGACATGAGTGATCCCAACCTTAGTGGAAGTCACCTCACCAGAAGCCCCATTAGGGTTCCAGTTCCAGCTCTTCAAGCATCTCGCGCCCATCTGGGTGAGCAGCTCTACAAAGATACTGCTCGCATCAGCACCCTCACTGGTGTGCACATCCACAAAGACAACGGCACCGCGCAACAGGGCTGAGTCGACATCCCGTCGAGGAGTCCGCGCAGGCGTACCCATCGAAGACCACAAGTCAGACTTGGAGGGAGTCACGGGGTTGGGAGTCGCAGGAGCAGAAGGAGGCTCAATAACAGTCATAGGCATGCTCTTGCGGTCCTTTTTAGGCGAGTACGCAAGGGTGCTTGATTGTCTCGAAGGGCCGGAAGGCCGCTTGGGGGCAACCCGCGACGCGCTGAAGCTGCGCTTCTTCAGAGGTGAGGGGGTAGACTCGTCGGCCGCCTTCAAAGGGATCTTGGTGGTCGTGTGGAATGTCTTCATCACCGGGCGAATTGGAGTGACGGGAGGCGCGGGCCTCTGGGGCAACATGGCCGGGACCTCGTTCTCATCGCCATACTCCTGGCTGTCATCAGAGAGCGTATCGTCAAAGGCATCAGTGTTGACAATCTCGTCCAAAACATCGGGCTCCATCAGAGACATCTCATTGGCCTCGTTCGCAAGAGCAACGTCCTCTTCGGTGACCATGATATCGTCAAAATCGGGCTCCTCATCCTCGATATTCTGATGAATGTCCTCCTCCATGTGAACACGGACAGTCATTTCATCCTCGAAGAATTGGTTGACAGCAGGCGACGCCTCGGAGCGGGGTGTGATGGCTGCCCTCGGAGGCTCAGTAGGAGCAGCATTTTCCTTGTCCTTGCTGGAGGCAAGAGGCGCCATCTTGACAGGAGTGCTCGCAGACCAGGAGCCGAAGCGTTCAGCCAGAGCGGTGAACCCACCCGGAGAAGGGCGAGAAGTCTTCTGGGTTTTGCCGGTTCCGCGGGTCTTGGGGGTCTTGTGGGCGAAGGGAGTCGGGGTAGTTGGCGCCGCTCGACCAGCGGGCATCTCGTCATCAGATTCTGAGTCTATATCGTGGCAAGGGTCGAGGTCCTTCTCTCTGAGCTGGTACATGGGGTTCTGTTCCTGAGAAGGCGATTGAGATGGAGTCAAGCTCTCAGTAGCGGTATCCTCAACAGTGTCGACTGGCTCCACGTTTTCATCGACCACCATGCTGTCTTCGTCTTCGTTGCTGGGGTTAGCGGCTGCCTCAACCAGCTCCTCCTGGAGCTCTTCAACAACCTCCTCGGATGTCGCCTGCTGCTCAACCTCAGCGACTTTCACTGGCTCATCGACAATACCCATATCCTTCTTCAAGACAGGATTGGCATGGCGAGGAAGCACAGCAGAGAGACGACCGGGGAACTGCAGATTCTCAATAGGCTCGCTGAAGACATCATCTTCGAGCACGCCGACATTCTCGCCAGATTCCTCTTCCATCATCAGCTTCTCTGATGGTCGGAGAGAATGAGAAGGAGTGGGAGTTGAGAAAACCAGAGGCTTCATGGCCGGAGGCTCACCAAGAGCAGCGAGGTCCCTAGGTCGAGGCTCGGTGAGCGGCTTCAGGCAGGGGATAGAGCGCTTGGCCGGCGACAGAAGCAACGAGACTTTCATCGCCGACTGAGACTGGCCTTGTTGGGCGTTGAAAGTGGATGTGAGGTTCAGGCCCTTGATGGGAGATTGGGGTCGTTTGGCGGCGGATTGGAGGAGAGAAGCCTTGAAGGAGGTCGTGTCTCCAGACTGAGAGTTGACATTGGGCTTCATCATAGAGCCAGGCAGAGGCACAGGGCCCATTCGGCGAGCCGGCGACCTCATCGTGTCCTTGAACGGCGAAGCGGGACGGCGCTTCGCGGGGGAAGTCAGGATTGATGTGCCGAGATCAGGAGCATCCAAAACAGTGTCAACATCAACAATGTTCGAGTCCACGGGTTCTTGTTCGGCAGCGGCGGGCTTGCTCTTGGCTGGCAGCTTTATCGGCTGCTTCTTCAATGGCTTGACGGGAGTCGTGTCGGCGGCGAGCTCATCCTCGGAGTCATCCCTCGAAACGGGCATCTGGGTCATCTTCTTAGGACTTAAAGGTATCTTGTCTGTCGACGCAGTGGATCTTACTGCAGCTCTGGTGTTTCGCGTTCCGACGGCGCCACCACGTTTGGCGGGTCGACCGCGGAGGCCAGTACGACTCGGCTCCTTGACCTCGGTGGTTTCTGGTTCGATGTTCTCCTTGTCCGGCTCCTGGAACTTGACGGTCTTCTTTACTGCCGGCTTCGCAGCGGCTGTTGACCTTGCCGTCGTTGTGGCAGCCCGAGTCCTGGTCGTCTTCTTCACGGGCTCCGCAGCAGCTTCCTCAACAGGTGCCGTGACGACAGCTTTCCTAGGCCGTCCCCGAGTCGCCCTGACTGGTGCAGGCTCCTCTGTAGGAGGCTCTGTGACTGTCTTCTTCACTGGTCGACCCCTTGTGGCCCTTACAGGCGCTTCCTCAGGCACATCAGCCTTCCTAGGCCGACCCCGTCTCCTTGTGACAACTTCGCGCTGCTCCTCTTCATCTTCTTGCTCGTCCGCCCGTGTCTTTCTCTTAGCCGCGGTGCTCTTGGTGCCCGCTGTCGCTGTGCTCCTTGCCCGAGCAGCGGCTGTGACGATCTTGGTGGTCTTCACGGTGGCCTCGGTGCTGGCCTTTGCGGCGGCCCTTGAGCGGGTCATTCTCTTGGGCGGCGAGTCCATGGTGAAGGGTTGTTTGCTGTGTGGGTAATTGTGGTTTGGGTTAGTATAGAAGAAGGGAGGAAAAGTATTAAGAAGAGCGGTTTACATGTCGTTGCAATGCGGGTGTTTGTTGATTGAGTGAAGCCATGATGCACATGTCAGTCTAGGGTCTTTTGTTGGTGACCGCCCGTGTTGGGTTTCGTTGCCCAGCAACCATGTCCCCGCTTTTCTTTTCGGTAAGGCGGATCATCCCTGGTGCCGTCCGTGTCCGTCTCCTCCTCCTCCCCTCTTCCCCCCGGATGTTCCAACAACATTCAAGGTACATACATACGTATTGTTATTGCCGCGACGCGTAACTGAGACATTGATCGAAAACGTCGACAAGGTGGATTGGACACGTTAGTTCTCTGCCGTACTATTGTTCTCTTGCGTGTGTGCCTCTTCCAAAGAAACATTCCCTTCGCAACAGGAACTGCAAAACCCTTGCAGCAGCTCGTTATCCCTTGCCTTGCCATCATTGACCCATGCAGCCTAATGCCGGGGTTAGTGAACTCCTTATAACAAAATGTGGGATAATAATAGTTGACAGCCCGCCAAGGGACAAGGCGAGTGTTCTCGAAGAAAAGCAAGCAACGCCAGGTCTGGACGCGAGAGCCTGAGATTGCCCTGCCGCTCCTAGTTCAGTTACCTACATGACGAAGGTGCGTGTAGAAGGAGTTAGTGAAACAGAGCCCCAATAATTGTTTCTCCAAAGCTGGTTGGAGCAATCATTGGAGTGATGCTGTTTTCCGACCGATGTATGGAGCACTTCCGTTCACACTGATCCTGGACTCAACACAGCACCAAACGGCACCTCCCTCTGAAGAGAACTCATCATCTGACAAGTCCCAAGCTGGAAATATACAACACTATTCAGTCCATTTTCCTTCTCTCCTAACACAGAGTCCTACTCATATGTCGCCCCACTTCACAACTGGGCTCATCTCCTCTCCCCAAGTTCGCTCCACCACAACACCGCAAGTCATGATCCGAATATCCCTCACCTGTCTTCCATCAAACCACAATAGCTTCGGTTCCGTGGTCTAGCTGGTTATGGCATCTCGTTAACACCGAGAAGGTCCCCGGTTCGAGCCCGGGCGGAATCACTTTTTGCTTCCCTCAACTCTGTCGCTCTGAGCCTGATCTCCCAACTCGTAACCCACCACTTCTTTTTAGTTCGGAAGGATCCCTCCTCAACTAGTCGCGATCTCAAGCCTCCAGTTTCCAATGAATGAACAGAATGGCTGAAAGTTGGACAGAATTCGTGGTTGGAAATACTGGGGTATTGACTGTCTTCTAGAAGCGCACCGAGGACATCAGACTATGGCCCTGTGATTGTCCGATGCCCGGGAAAAGGCATATCCAGATAGCCTACGGTCTGAGAGCCTCCCCCTGTGGCAGAATCGGGTGACATTGCACCGAAGGGCCCGACCACAAGAGGCTCCCCAATTCGTCTCGTTTATAGAGATGTAAGTGTTCCACTGATATGAGTTAGAGCAAGGCTGCACTCCTGGAAACGTCGGGCAAAGGGATCAATGCGGACGCACAAATGAAACAACTCTTCACTACGCATCCCCAAGGAGAAAGCTTCGTATACATCATCATGGGTCTAGCATCGTATTTGAGAGAAAACGATGCTGTCCTCGTTGTGTCCAACAACGAGGGGCTTGGAAAAGTACCAGCAGAAGTGACCATGCGAGGCCTGCCATTTTCTGGTATAAGCACAGTGGTGCCATCCTCTGACGATTTCTAAGCATCATTTCGAATTTGGCAATATAACTCCTCTGATAAACGTTTTCGCTGCCTAATCGAGCAGGGAAACCGTTCGCTCGGTCCTCTCAATTAGCCCTAGATGTGTTTCGGGAACAATGGAACAATCGAAGAACGCTCGTGATGAAGACCACCCCACAGACGATGATACCCAACGAGCAGGGTCCTTTGACGGCATTTACGTACTATGTAGTATAGAAGGTGGGAGAGTCTTCCGAGCAGACCGATCTCGGGATGGACGACTTGGTAGGAGGAGTACGCGGCTAGTCTTCGCCTCGAGACGTTCTTAGTTCTTAGTTTTCTAAACCTTCGTGTGGCTAAGCCTCATGACGCGCAAGACCTTCTACGGTGTAGCTCCCAGTTGCTGAGTGGGTTACGGAAATGATTGATGGAAGACAGATGGAAGACTGGTAACCATAATTATTCCAACCATTGACTTGTAACCTTGTTCTTGCACAGTTTCGGTTTCATCCTCTGTCCCTTCATTATTCCTATCTAGAGTATATGAGACCACACACCTACCTCATTCACATTACCCTGCAGCCAGCCAGCCCTAAGGATCAATTGCGGGATTGCCACTTCTGGAGCCGACCCAACTCCCACACCGTCGTACAATTAAATCAATGCGTAACCATCACCTGGGACGGCGGCCGCCTTATGTAGCATCGTCGCCTTCACCCTTATGTGAGCATGAGTGATCCCGTCTGTGTCCAGGCCTAATCCTTGTCTCTCTGGTTTGTGGAGCGATGGGAAGAGCCGAAACGGGCAATTTCCTGCGGCAATCCTGTTTGATGGATTGCTTTAAGCTTAAACAACTTCAAAGACTTGACTGGTTTCGTCTGTGTAAAACGTCATGGAAAAAGATCTTACATTCCTTCTCACACGATAAGCCTATTAAAAGAGCCTGGGTATGACTATCACCAATACTGTCCTGGAAGTCATAGGATGCTACTGTCCAAGTCAAATCGATTCCTTGGTCGAAATCCCTCATCTTCAACAAAGGACCAGGATCGAAATGCTTTGTAGGTCCTCCCCCCCCGGAGCCGCCGATATCAGACCGACCGACACCCCCCCCTGCCTCCCGAGACTGCCTCCCCAGACCAAGGAATGTCTCGATTGAACTCTCTGTGAGACCAGATGAACCTTTAGCCTGCACGTTGGTTCACAGGAAATGTAGCAACCCCAAACGACAAAGATCATCCAGAGTGCCGTGCTTCC
>JABFFI010000723.1:24346-37914 GCA_013623725.1 Fusarium robinianum | reverse complement strand
GCATAGACTTGACTGCATAGACATGGTTGATAAGAATCTTGATTGGCAAGAGTTAATATATTTCTCTTCATAAATGCTAGTTAATTAACCTGGTGTGCTAAATAGGTAGCTTGTCTGGTGTGTCGAACATTTCCTCCCATCGTCAACTTGCAGAAAGCAATGAGCATCTGCTGCTAACTAGACTCTGACTCATGACTGAGCATCTCCAGTTCATGACATGGATAGATGGATGGCTTCACATCACTCATCAGACACTATCAATCAAGTCGCAAGAAGCCACAATACTCGGATTAAGACGACGGAAAAAACAACAGAGATTAAAAAAACAAAAACAGGCAGGCCCTACGCAATACATGTCCCATCTCCATGGTCTAAGTAACGGTCTGGAGGCTTCAAGAGAAAATGAAAAAGATTTATGGCCTGGCCCAGCTCGGTTCCCCAACCAGGCCTCCGGTTCCACGCACAAACTCTCCCTCGTCCGTAACCAGTCCCCAAGGCCTCTCCCCCCCCAACGTCTCCCTTGGCCTCCGAGCCTCCGCTTCGTACTTCGTCGACCAGCAGCCCCGGTCGCCCGAGCAGAACGGCGTCGGGTCCGGGGGAGGGAGGGGAGGGGAGGGAGAGACACTTTCCCATCCTTCTCCTCGAGGCCCCAACAAGAAAAAACATCTGGCCCACCTTGCCCATTCGCAATACGCAGAGATACATAAATCAAGGTCCCGCTCGCCTGCCAGTGGTAATAAGAGAAAAACGGGTCGAGGCCTCTGTCGGTGCGGTGCCCTTCCACAGCCCCTCAGCGCGTCACGAGGTTGGGGATAAGGGCAGGTCCCCGTAGAGACCAGCAACCCGACAAGAGGCTCGGCGTGTAAAGAAGCCGGACCTGCAACATGAGCGAGACGATATCAAACTCCAGATTCCGAGAAAACCGATGCATATCGACAGCCTTCACCATCTTGGCTGCCGCGAACCCGTATCATCCGAAATGCCGGGGCCAAGTTGGGGGTGAACTGGGACGACGATGGATTACAACGCGGGTCGAGCGGAAACAGCTATGCGTGCGCTCCGCCCGAGGGCTAGGTCATGCCCACTTTACAGGACAAGGCACTTCTTGTGGCTGCTCTTGCGACCACTGCGGGAGAGGAGAGCAGCCCGGGTGGCATGCTCAAACACCTCGCGGACACCCTCGTTGGTCTTGGCCGAGCACTCGAGGTACTTGTGGGCGCTGATCTTCTTGCGGACCTCCTCACCCTGTTGAGATATCTGTTAGCATTGTCTTGAGGATGAACAGATTGGTGACGACATCGTGCTGTGCTATAGATGCATCACCAAGCACGGTGGGTTAGGGCGAGTATTTACCTCCTCGGGGGTGACGGGCTTCTGGCTGGTCTTTCGAAGCTCCTCAATGGTCTTCTGGTCGTATCGGAGATCCTTCTTGCAGCCAACAAGGACGATAGGGAGACCCTGGCAGAAGTGCAGAACCTCGGAGATCCACTAAATAGGCACGTGTCAGCTAGGCTGTGGTGTTGTAAACATTGGGTAGGCAGCGGGCAACGCCGCAGCAGGATGAACGAACCTTCTCCTGGACGTTGTCAAGGGAGTCGGGAGAGTCAACGGCGAAGCAGATCAGGATGACGTGGGAGTCGGGGTAGGACAGGGGTCGAAGACGGTCATAATCCTCCTGGCCGGCCGTATCCCATAGGGCGAGCTCGACGTGCTTGCCATCAACCTCGACATCGGCGACGTAGTTCTCGAAAACGGTGGGGACGTAGACCTGAAGAGAGTCACGAGTTAGTGATGTTGTCAGGGTGATGTTGATATTATGGTTGCTGTTGAAAGATCGGTCGGCGAGGCACTGGCGCATAGGGGTCGTGATGACGGAGCCGAGGGGTGAGATGGGAGTGATCGGCGGAAGAAATGGACGTCTAGCCAATTCTTACCTCAGGGAAAGTGCCCTTGGAGAAGACACTGCGAAGCTAGTTAGCAAGGGGTTTGAAGTTCGTGATGGCGGTGATGATGATGATGCTGTTGATGATAGGGGGATGTGGAGGAAGCCCACGGGCCGTGATCGCCATGGGCTATCGTGATGAAACAAAGCATCGCAGGCGCCAAAAAAAAGTAGCTGTCGTCCAGCGCTCAACTGACGTTGAGCTCGTGCTGTGGGCTGAGCCACCGAGGGCGGTCGATGTGTGATGGGAGGATGGACGACGATGGGACGCGGGAAGGCCAACTCACATCAACAAGCAGGTTTTGCCGCAGGCACCATCGCCAACAATGACGAGCTTTCGGCGGATCTCAGCCATGGCTATTATTTAGTCGTGAGCGACGAGAAAGATGTGAAAAAATGGCGGTATCGCTGGGTTGAGAGTCAGCTTCAGCTTCGTGTGATGGTGCAAGTTGCGAGTCTCGCGGAGTGGCGGTTTGCGGGTCGATGGGGGATGGAGAAGGAGGAAAGTTGGACGCGGAAAGAGGACGTCAGAAGGGGGTTTGGTTTTAGGCTTGGGTTTTTTTGGTAGCGGGCGGCGGGAGAGAGCGAGAGAGAAAGAGGGAGAGTGACGGGAGACGGGAGAGGGTGGGAGGGGGAAGATGCGAAGGCAGACAGGACAGGGCTTAGGTAGTAGGAGGTAGGTAGGTAGGCTCCGTCAATCAGAGGCAGTGAGACAGGTACCTCTTCAGCAAAGATACGCTGTAGAGGTACTTGCGATAGGTCAGGTATCTAACACTGAGAGCTGGGAAAGGAGCTTGCTGGGCTTGGGCTTGGGGCGTATGGTGCCCAGGGCTGGGGAGTTGACAAGGGTTATTGGGGGAGGAGGCAGCCTGAGAGGGTAATTCGCACTGTGTTTTTGTGAGGGTGCTTAGGTGGCTCAGGCGACGGATGGAGCTGAGATGACGGGACGGTGGATGTGTTGGCCTTAGGAACTAAGAGACCGGATGTAGGTACCTACCGAGATACGTAGTAGTTCTTTGGGGGTCGGGAATGCGTTGAAGCTGATGCTGCTTCGTATGCAGATGACTATGACACTACTAATGCTGATGTTAGATACCGTGGACAAGTTCTTTCGAGCCGTTTTACTGCCAAGCGCAAACCCCAAAGCAACAGAACGGGGCGACAGCGCAAATGAAAGACTTGAAGACTTGTTGTTTAGGTCCTGTTGCTGGGGCTGCACCGTCCACCTAAGCTTGGGCTGGACAGGGCTTGCTTTGCTTTGTGACGGATGGGTGGTGTTTTCCCCTGGATGTCCAGGCTGAGGAAATGGGCACTCACAAAAAGAAACCTGGAAATGACGACCGGGGCCGAGGCAACAAGGTACCTTTCCGCGCAAGTCACTACGTAAGTGGTACCTCGGGAGCTTGCGTGGTGGTGTCGCAGAGATGTGATGGATCCTGAGGCAACCAACGGTGTGGCCCTGGCGCCAGCTCTGGTGGGTGGCAACAACCGCTAAACAGCGTCCACTATTCACCCAGCGATTAGTGGGGTCGTCCCGATGTTTTACACAGTGCGCAGATAGATAGCTAAGTATCTTCCCAGCCAGGAGGTCACCTACCGAGAATGCTGAGGCGTTCGCTGGCGGTGCAGTGATTGTGCTGCTTGGGTTGTCGTCGCTTGTGCTATGCAGCGGGCGGTGTCTTCCAGTCTAAACAGGATACTCCGGGCGTTTCGATGCCTGTGACTTGTTTGGTGATGGACGGACAATTCCGGTGGTCAACGGCGATTAACGGATAATGACGAAATGGGTTGAGCTTCTTTTCCAGGACCTGGTGACAGGCGACTAATGAGTGAGCTGGAAGAAAGATGAAGGGGTGAGTCTTGATGGGGTCGGTTGTTTGGTCTGGGTTTGATGGGTTTGATTGAGTGTGATTGTAGGTTTTCTTCAAGCTCAACCATTCTATCTGCTCCTTGAATTTATATAACACCGGGCAGTAGTCCTTCGTCAATGACCATAATCCCTAGGGCATCGTATCAGCCCTTCATCGCCTCCGGTAGTTGGGCGGCGAGGCAGTTCGCATGAGGCAATGGCGCTATCAACAACACCAAAGGACGCCGCCATCGCTATCGCCGCCATCGCGTATACGAGCTTTCACTGCCTATGGCTTTTCTGTCCACCTTTGCAATTGTACCGGCCTGACGCGTGCTAGTCCTTGGCCCACCAAACAAAGTCCTGTTGTCGGCTGTCAACCTCTCATGCTGCTTCTATCGTGTCCTCTCCTTGAACCACAGATGGATCCATGGCCTCTCAAGAGGCTCCATAGCACCGGGGCTGAAACCGTGGCTCAGCGTGTGTCATACGGGGAGGACGACACTAACCAAACAACCAAACCCCATCCCGCATGATCAGATTCGTCACTTGCGTCTGGATCCTCCGGGGGCCGAGTGTGACGGGATCTGTCATTTCAAGAGATTCCCAGCTGGGATCTGGTGGCCATTGCCAACAACTGTCTCTCTTTGCGCGCAGGAGACAGACTTCACGGTTGCCGTACTCCATACCCAACAAGAAACTGGGTTAATTAGCTGTTTGATATTGATGAATTCAGGCGCACAGGGCTCGAATGGATGACTCTCTGGCCCTTGATTTCGGCCGAGCCATGGCACTGAGATGCTTGGAGATGCTGATCCGTACCTACGAATGTTACCAAAGTGTTTCGTATGCTGTAATTTGCTTGGAGGTCCCAGATACGGGGAGCACGTAACCATCTCCGTGCACACTGCCCCAGGTGAGGTGACGGCGGCACAAGCTTCTCAGCCCCTTGTCCCTCATGCAATGCAAAGTCCTGTGCTTATCCCTTCCCGCACCCAGCCGCCTCCAGCCAACCAGGACGGAGAGAGCTTGGGAAGTCCTAGACTTCTAGGACTTGAGCAGTCTGAAGGGTGTTTCTCCCTGCGCTTGATCAACAACAACAAGCAACAACTGGTGACCTCACCAGGCCTCCAACATTTGTCAGTTCATGGGTCTCGATCCGCCCGAAGGACCGATGCGGGTTTACCCCAAAAAATACCATTGTCTTGTCGGGTTTGCTCAGTGGTCAAGCACGTGCTTATCACTGCTTCTAAGCGATGTCCTAATGATGTTGAGATTGGATGGAAACTATCGTGGCGCGGAAGACGAAATTGTGGCTGTGGTCATGTGCCATTTGTCCTTCTTTGTCCTACTTCACGCCGTTCCTGTCGGAGTTCTAATATCAGCCAGGCAGTTCTCGTTCGAGATAGAGGCATTTGAAAAGTCTCAATACGACGTGGACGGCACTGGTAGCGCCATACGTCTCTTCTTCCAGCTTTTCTAGGCCTCGTTAACTAACCTTGCGCTCGATTGGAATAATGCAGGCTTTGAGAAGAATGCTATCTCCATAACACCCTTATTCGCCTAGTTTGATAGCATGCTGATCAGGATGAAGGAAGGCTTGTTTTAAGACTTTAAAAAATGGTCCACACCCTCTGTGATGAGTCTTGCTTGGGTTTATGTATCTGATTGAGAGGTGATGAGGGGCATGCGTGATCAATGATCATCTCTCGACTACGAAGTTCCGAACATGAGGCTATCACGAGTTGTACCGTGTGAAATTACAGTGCACCAACATAATTCGCACACATCCACCACGGCTAATTCCGTCACCCCAAGGTCGAGAATTTCCACCTCAACGTCCACTCCACCACGAATTCAATCGTCACGCCCCTCGCGACAACCCGGCGCCAACACCTCGAACCCACTCAATGGGTTGGTAGAGCTTTTGAGACTCGTCGAAAACCACCCGAAGCTCATCGACTACCGTCCCTCACCATGCAGAAGCTCGCCAAGCGAGTCGCCCAGGCCCAGCGCCAGGCCGGCAAACAGGCCAAGCAGCGAGCGGAAAGCGAAAATCTCAACTACAAACTTCGAAACCGACAGGCCCTTCGAGGCGCCGCCGGGGAGGTGCGCCAGAACCTCTTGGATGCCCGACGTGCCCGGAAGGAGGACTGGGAATTGGGCCCGTTGGCTCCGAAGCGTGACCTGGGGTTCAACAACTATGGCATGTTCGCCGAGAATGCGCGGACGGACTGGTCCAACTATGGTCTCTACACGCCGCGCCCCGAGGTCATTGAGAAGCGGTGTGGTTGGGCTGGCGGGATCAAGCAGCTCAACCTCGCCGTCGAGGATCGTGTAGTTATCATGGACGGGCCAGACAAGGGTAAGATTGACCGCATTAGGTCGATCAATCTGATGTCAGGACATGTCACTCTTGAGAATCACCACCGGGTACGCATATCTTGGACAGTCTAGCAAGGAAATCGCCCTCTAACGCTCTGAGCAGGCCATTTCAGCGGGAATGTTCGGCAATGACAGCCGCTCTCAGCCCATGCCTATTTCGATCGGTTCCATCCGCCTCGTCTATCCCATCACCAACACCGAGACCGGAGTGACGAGAGATGTTATTATCAACCAACTAAAGGCGGTGCCTCCCAACATGAAGTCGCCCAACATGACGCTCGACCGATGGGAACACGGAAAGAAGTGGGATCGCGTTGTCCCTGGAATCAACGTCGTAGTTCCATGGCCTGAGGTGCAGGCACCAGAGACCGAGACTTTCCCTGGAGACACTCCACGCCAGCAGGTCGAGGAGCGAAGCTTTTACTACAACCTCCTGGCGCCTCCCATGCCTGAGCCGGTCATCGACGAGCTTCGAAACAAGTTCTCCAAGTTCCGAACACGCCACGAGGCCTGGTACGTCGAGAAGAAGGAGGCCGAGGAGGCGGCCAAGAAGGCTCACGAGGACTCTGTGATGTCGATGCGGACTCCTTTGCAGGAGTTCCACGCGCAGAAGGCGGCGCAGAAGGCTGCCCGGGGCGAGCCGGAGCTCACAGAAGAGATGCTGGAGAAGCTGGGCGCCATCATGGCCCAGAAGAAGGAGGCCGCTCTCCAGAACGCAGGGGTTTCACAGGTGACGACCGAGGATGTGTCGATACCCCCCTCGACGACGACCACGACGACGCAGCCGCCACCCACACAATGAAGTCCCTCAAAGACATGATCCTCCATGAGACAAGAGCGACGTCGGCAGACGTATCAAAATCGGTACGATCTATGTGTAATTATACTTGTGCAACAATGTACATCACGAGGCGCAGAATAGACGCATTTTCCTGTCCATGCTTTCCCTCTCAAAGACATTCTTTTATCTTTGCTAGCTCTTTGCTGCTATCCCCTTTATTTGAACTTGTTCGCTGAGCCCTCATATCGGCCTTGATAATCGGGTAGGTAAAAGGGATTTAGGGTAAAGGGACTCTAGTGAAGGTGGTGAAGGTGTGAAAAAGGGAGGGTGGATGTGTCATGTATGTACTTGGTAGAATTTTTTGCAGGCCTCTTCTGTAGAAAGAGAAGAGTTGTCTGCTAGTTCTCACCAGTGGTGGTGACCAAGGTGAGTCTTTGATGGAGCTGAACGTGGAGGAGGATATCGATATCAGTTGGAATTTCGCCTGAGTGTACGGATAGACTGGGGAATGAGTTTAACTAACTGAGGGACAGCACATCAGCTAGCCTTCAACTATCCGTGTATCGAGACCTACATTACCAACATGGCCTCATAACAATGTGTCAGCATGCGGTGAAGATTTCGGTGATCAGCAATGTTTGATCGACTCCCATACAAGGGCAAACAATGACGTCTAATTGGCCGCCTTACTGCAGAGTCAGGGCTTGTTGGGGGCTGAGCCTCATTAAATGGCGGATCAACCTTGCCCGATAGACCGTTTCTAGTGATTTACCTTGGGGTTAGTGTCCTCCGGAGTTTCGGAGATTAGATATGGCCTGACGAAGAAATGTATAGGTGTTGAGTTTGCCTGTCCACTTATACGGTAGGCTTACAGGGAGTTGATCTATTCGTAACTACATGTACTTCTACAACCTACTTGTGAGTTGTGCTCGCTCGGTGAGGCGAATTAGTTCTTTTCGGGGAGACACGAATTGTAATTCTAGGACTGAACGCGTGGCGAGAAATCAGAGTTCCAGAATCGACTTGGGAGGAGTGCACTCAGGGGTGCATCAAGGGCGAACAGGGAAGACGAGGCGACGGGCAATTACAGATTCTAGTAATGGAGCATAGATTGTCTAAAAGGACCTCAATATAGTGCTCCGATTCGGCCATTATGGTTTGTTTCTGATGCTGGCCCTGAGTCGTAGATGTCCAACAGTCGCCATTGAACTCGCTGCTACTCGCCCAACCAAGAAGAGCAGTGATCTAAAAAGAAGGAAACATTCGTCGTGTAACAGAAAGAGACATTATGCAACTAGGTGTTTTCCCCCACCGCATTAGCGACATATCAGGTTTCAGACAGTTGTCATGGGATGTCAAGGATGGGGCAAGCTGTTGGATAAGCTCAACAGGCCTCACTACAAGTTCAAGGCTAAGATCAAATACTAGCCTCAGTACTGGTATTTATTTCCCAATGAACAAACTCAATTTCTTATTAATCATACAACGAGAGGTATCCGGATGACCGATGATCTCAAATACATACAGGTACAGGGCAGATATACGTGTAGGCATATCATGAGTCGGAGCCTTATTTGCCCACTCTGTGATATACCTCCAGACAGTATTCCAACCATTATTTGACCCCAAGCTCCGTCATAAAGTCACTGGTACACTTTCATACAACGCCGACATTGAAGTCGCCTCACTCTAGTTTTGGCCAGCTTCCTCCGTCACACCGCCTTCACTGCTTACGCCTTCTTACTGGACTTTTTCCCCTTGTCTGTCGGTTTCTTGGATTTCGATTTCTTGGCTTTCGCTTTCTTGGCAGCGGCGTCATCTTCGGCTCGTCTCATCAAGCGTTCTTGGACGGATGTGGTGTCGTATAGGTACTGTTCGAGCATCGAGCCACCGGCCGAGTTTCTGTAGAGGATTTTATTAGATATGCTTCCAAGTGTGGTTATGAGTGAAGGATGAGGGGGTTTACTGTGTGTTGTCCTCGGCGGTGATGGTAGCGGTGGAGTTGGTGTTGAAGGACATGGTGGAAGAGACAGCACCAGGTGGTGATGACCGGACAGGATAGGAGTGTGTCGAGGAAGACTAGAATGAATCGTTGAGTAGTTTATATTCGCGTCGAATATAACAGGAGGCTCTGGAGGCTGGGCAAGTATTGTTGTCGTGTTAGATCGGGATGTCAAGATATGTGAACAAGTAATGAGACTGTGTGTCGAGGGCAGGACAGAGAGGAGGACCTGGGAAGATATTTAAATACTTCGACAACGAGGTAGAGGGTCCTCGAATTTTCAAGTATGGGAGGGCGACAAGGTATACTAGTACTCTGAGAAAGCCCCAACGTGTACCAGACGTTCGCCTTCATACAGCACTGCCTCATGTCGCCGTGTTTCAACGCCTGGACGATATGTAGTAAACTCCAATCTGGGCAACCGCAGCCAACTTGAAAAGAGTCGAATCTGTAAGGCCTCAATACACCAGAACGTTGGATGCAGCCCTGGAAAAGTCCCCATTGCCGAGCATAGCCATTCCACCCACACGGATGCGCTGCTTTGCAGCAACCACTACATGCACATGCACATCTTAGGTCGAAGAGAAGAAGAACTGTCGGTGAGTTGCTGCACTTCATGGTCGGCACACGGAACGAAATAGCACCTGCATGCAGTGCTCTTGGCTTTCGATCTCCAGCGGGCTTGACATTAGGCACCTGGGCCCATAAGGTTGAGCCGAGCTACGACCGTCGCTCTGGAAGTTCTAAGCGAAGATCACAGTATGTACGCAATGCTTCATGGCAGAGTGTGTGCCGTATGTCCTCCGTATTAGGCATCGGTGCTAATCTCGAGGTGCAGGAATGAGGATATACGGTGGGTTGCGGCCATCACTTGCATGCACTAAGCTAGGCACCTGAATCCAACTTTGATTACTGACAATTATTGATGAGCCTCGAGGGGGGGACCCGAGATCACACATTGTTCAATCCAGGTTGGGTGCTGGGACGGCGGCATCTCAGCACCAAGGGGGCAGTTGGTGCCGATGACGGGCGGGATCTTCACTTGGCGGGGAAGCAAGATGCCTTGCCGAGCTGTAGGTTGATCGGATGGCAGGACGGATATGGCGTTGACGTGGATGTATGCACATTTCAAGTTCCAAAGTTGCACTCAACACCTCCACGGGATGTTGTCTCCCTTCTCCGCACTACGGACCCCTGGCTAATCTGGATCGGTCGGTTCTTTACCCCAAAGGTTTACGGGGTGGAGATCGTTAGTTATAGGGGTTACCCTGGTCAGATCGGCCGCTAGGAGAGCCGAGACAGGTTGCTTGTTTTGACCCAGCATTATAGAGGGGGAAGAAGAAGAAACAAGCTGACGTCTGGCCGAGTGGTATCAGCATAGCAGGACATTGAGGCCAGAAAGGACCCCTTCCAAGCCCGCCGGCGGTGAGCACAGCTACTATTCGTGTTTTCCTGTGACCCTCTGCCTAGCAGCTGGCGCTGGGATGATCAAGGTGCCTACTACCAACATGGTAGGTATATCCTCCGTACATACATCGTTGATTCAGCCCAGTGTACTTATCAGGGCCACCTCTCCATCCATCAACCATCGAAAAGGCCAATCAAATCGAACACACGCAAAACAATGCGGCTGTTTAGCCCATTTCCCAGACCCGGCTCGTAAAGCTGTCGCGTCTTGCCCGTTTCCCGCATGCTGCTTGCCCATGTGAAGAACACTAGAAAGGACGGAACCTGTGCAGCCGAGCAACAGGCTATCCTCCATCTCTCCAAGTGCCCCAAGTTTGAGGGCTCGGCATGCAAGCTCTCAGGCACCCACACCGCAAGCCCTGTTGGACTGATAACCCGAAGTGCCCACGCGGCAAATCGGGTTGACTATCGCGAGAGAAGCCAAGCCCTAGTTCCGCACATTGTAAGGAATGCGAAAAAAGAAAGAAGCGGTGAAGGACCGCCTTATCGTTATGGAAATTAAAGAAGAACTGGATGGGCGGCGTGCATAACGATGGTAGCGAAGGGGGGGTGGCGGCGTGTGATGAGGGGTGGCAGCGTAGTCGAGCTGAGGGGTGCGACCCAGCGAGCCTGAAATGCGAGAGCAGCACATCACACATCACTCCCCAAAACGCAAGACAACCGAGAAACACGGCCCCTACCCTGAATGACAATTAGGTGCAGGTGCAGGTGCTAGGAAGCCGGCAGAGAAGCTAAAGACACAATCTAGAGCGAACTCGTGCATGAGGCGTGCATGTGGTACCTGAACCTGCGAGGTTGTGACTCTCCAAGAATACTGGAGATCCAATGTGCTGAGCTATGAGTTGCGCTAGTTGAATTGTCGACAGGTGCCAAGTCTCAGATGCCTGAAAGCCAACCAACAACAAGTTCATACTTGACCGTCTGCTTTCTAATGACAACCAAACCGCCTCGTTTCAAACCATGTTGATTCAACCCATAGATGACGTATACTAGGACGAAGGGCTTTTTTCCTCTCTTGAAATCCCAATCACATTTCGCCTTTCAGCCTTGGTTGAAGTCAGGCGAGCGGGTCAGGGCCAATTTCCCTTGCTGCGCAGAACAAGAATTGTAGTTTCAACGAGAGCCTCGAGATTTCAAGTCATGACGCGGGTGCTGGGACTGGTCTATAAAACAGGCCCATTCTTCCATAGACTCGAGATGGTGATTCCTTTTGCCCTTTTCCTTTCCCAAGCAGTTCAAGTTCACCGAGACATAGTTCTCCAGTCAATACTAAGACCAAGCAAACAACAACCAAACAACCTCGCGATCTCGCCCGCACACACAACATGTCGGATCACCCCAACACCAACGACAACAAGTTTCCGTGTCCCTACCGAGTGCGCAACCCCCGAAAGTACAACCTCCGTGACTACAGATTATGTGCGACTACTTCATTCCCGAAAATGGCCCTGTTGAAGTATGCTCCCCCTGCCTGTCAACATTCCAAGAAGATACCGCCCATCTGACACCGCAAACTTCATTAGGCGACATATCTTCAAGGATCACCGCTGTCTAGATTCAGATCACGTTGCCTCACTGTGTTTCCACTGCGAAGCTCGCTTCTGTGAGGATGATGAGAAGATGCGAATCGGCCATGATATGGTCAAAATGTGTGCTCAAATCTCATCCTGCCCCATAGATGAACATGACCATGGCTACGACACAGAGAAGGAAGAGAAAATGAAGGCGCGAGGTAGCAATGACAAGGTCGGGAGCTGGGAGTCACTTTGGAGGACACTCTTCCCGAACCACCAGGGAAATATTCCACCCCCAGGTACGTCTTACCATACAGGCTCGTAGAGGAGCAAGGCAAGAAGTCCCCCGTCGAACACCTACACTGACTATTCATGTGCCGCATGCAGAGTTCAGGCCTATCATCGAGGGCCCCGAGGCAATGACTGTTTTGTTCAAGCATGAGCTGTCTAGGGATCCATACAGCCCGTCGAACTCTGGAGAAGACATGCTGAATAGGATCCGAATGATCATCGAAGACATCAGGAGTCAGCCACTTCAGGACGGGCAGCGCTTTGATGACGCAGAAGTGAGGTCGAGTAGGGAGGTGGTGTTCCATTCCAGAATGGAGGAACTCTTCTATTATGAGATTGTGTGTAACAGGGACGAGATGGAGATGTGACTGGAGTAAGTCTAGGGGTGGTGCCGCATTGTAGGATATTCTGTTTATTTTCCTGTCTTTTTTTGTTGTGAGAAAGATTGCAAGGTCATAGATTCCCAGATAGAATGCACACATACCTATGTGCTCGTACCTGAGAGACCTACTTGTATGCAGTTACTAGGTATAGGTAGGTACAGATAATAGAAGCTTTTGGAAGCTGCAAGATCAAGTTACAGCTGCGCCTACCCGCTGCAATGTCCCGGTCCCGGGGATTCCCCACTTCCGTCCCGTCCGTCTCTCCCGCCCGCTTACCCCACTGCCCCACTACCCACACCGAATCCCCTTCCGGCGTCCCTCACACAGACCGCTCTGATAGGAGAAAGCTTCCACTGATAAGGAGGAGGAGGGGGAGGGGGAGGGGGAGGAGCAAGCTTTATCAAGCTTCACACTCCTCTCTTGCTCACTCACCTCCCAACGCCAGCCAACCTCTTCCATTGACCGCTGTCTATATTCTATATATCAAAGTGCTTTATTTGCTACCCGCAGTTTGCTTCAATCATGTCTCACTCCCACTCACACGACGGCTCTGCCCCTCATTCCCACTCTCACGAGGCCTTCAACGCCGCTGAACACGGCCACTCGCACGAAATCCTCGACGGACCTGGTAGCTACCTCGGCCGCGAGATGCCCATAGTCGAGGGCCGTACCTGGGAGGAACGTGCATTCACCATTGGCATTGGCGGGTAAGCTCCCATCAGCCCTCCCTCCCCCAAACAACAACAACACACACACACACCGCAGTAGCAACTAGCTCCAACAAACTATCAAACAGCCCCGTCGGCTCCGGCAAGACTGCCCTCATGCTCGCCCTCTGCCTCGCCCTCCGCAACGACTTCTCCCTCGCCGCCGTCACCAACGACATCTTCACCCGCGAGGACGCCGAGTTCCTCACCCGCCACGCTGCCCTCCCGCCCTCTCGCATCCGCGCCA
>JABFFI010000723.1:0-24297 GCA_013623725.1 Fusarium robinianum | reverse complement strand
CGCCGCCAACTACAGCCGCGAGCTGGCCGACTTCATCATCTACGTCATCGACGTTAGCGGCGGGGATAAGATCCCCAGGAAGGGCGGGCCGGGTATTACGCAGAGCGATTTGTTGGTGGTGAACAAGACGGATTTGGCCGAGGCGGTCGGGGCGGACCTGGGGGTCATGGAGAGGGATGCGAGGAAGATGCGAGAGGGCGGACCGACCGTGTTTGCGCAGGTGAAGAAGGATGTTGGTGTGGATCATATCGTGAACTTGATCAAGAGTGCGTGGAAGGCGAGTGGTGCGGAGGAGGAGAGGAGAAGCAAGGGAGGGCCGAAGCCGACTGAGGGATTGGAGGAGCTGGTGAAATAGGGAAAACGGTTCCACAAACTCAAGTCATTTAGTCTGGAGCCTAAGAGATGAAGAAAGGAGGGGGAAAAAAGAAAAAAGGCGCCTGTATTTTGTCATCTAAAGAGGTATTGTCCCTATCCCATTGTCATAACTATGCCTGGTCATCCATCATCATGTCGCCATCCGTCTGCTGTACGCTCGGCTGCACCTCCAACAGCCGCCCCTCAACTGGTGTCGCATTCCGCGGCCACACGCGCTTGTACAAGCTCACGCCGATCGAGTCCTGCGGGTTGATGCGTCCGTCAAACGTCGCCTTGAAGTATCCATGCGTACCAAGCGCCTCCTTGATGTAACCGCTGCGGCCGCGCTTAGTCCACATGGGCATGGCCTTGAACCACTCAACGTCCTCGCGGTTGAAGAACATGTATCGGATCGTCACGATCTTCTTGTGGATGTGGTAAGGGTGTCCCGTCAGGATGAGTCGCTTGGCGATGACGCGAGACGTCGAGGGCGGGAGGGCTGTTCCAGTGGCAACGAGGGAAAGGCCGATGTGCTCGCCAGTCTCGCTCTGGGCCTCCTCAGCGGTGGTCCTCTTGAAGAACAAAACCGGTACCGCACCCCAAGTAATAGGGCCGAGAAAAGTCGCGATGGCTGACTGACCGGGGTGCACGTATCGGCAGTACTTGTGGACGTCGTTAGGCGTCTGGCCCGGCTGGGAGAGTTGGGGCTTTACGACGAATCGTCGAGGTCCACACTGGACAATAAGCTCCTCCTTGGACTTGATCGACTTGGGGTAGTCCGAGCTCATGTTGATGAGATAGTTGACGGCGGTCTTCTTGTGCTCGTGGCGGAGGAGAGAGAAGAGAGTCACGGGGGACTTGGGGTTGTACGACTTCTCCACGATAGGAGAGATGCCCTTGATGTAAACGTGAACCCGAGTACCGGGCTCGACTCCACCAATCAAGGCCTCCCGTGTTGCCTGCGACTTGGAGGACTGGTAGTTCGGAACCTGTAGTAGCCGCTTCCACTCTTCGGGTTCGTGGGCGCGATCCTCATCCTCCTGCCATACACTTGTTCGCAGGCTCTTCAGACCACGATACCTCGCGAGCCTCTCTCGGGCGAGAACGTTGGGGTGCAGCTCAATCTCATCAGGGAACTCCTTGTCATCCTCGACTTCATCGCGCTTTCGCGCTCGGTACTGCTCCAGTTGCTTCGCATCCTCGTCCTCGTCTGGCTCCATCATCTCTGATTGGGGATATTCCGAGGGTCCGGCTTCGGTGGGCGGTGCCGGGGCATATCCCTCGATACCATCCTCTGGCCGAGCCTCCTCCTCATCATCAGCATCGTCCTTCATCTCGTAGTCGTCCATATCCGACTCCGAATCGGAGACGTCCTCCAGATACCAGGCAGACTGGTAGTTCGAGGTGCCCTTGGGCACACGCTTCTTGATCTTCCTCTCCTCAGCCTCTTCATCTGAGAAATAGTGGTGTTCATCCAGCAACACTCCCCTTTTGGGTGCCGCCTCAGTTTCCATAGCAGCGTCTTCATCATCATCCATCACGACCTCCTCGGGGGCGAGCTCAACAAGGTCATCTCGGTCATCAGAGGGCTCCTCCAGAACCTTCTCCCCCTCCTCAGCTTCAACCGTAATCTCCTCTCCCTTCTTCCTGATGTGCGTTGGTAGAGGCGCGGCCACGATTTTCTCAATCTGAAAGGTACCCCAGTCGCCAACCTGGACGAGGCGATCGGCCTTGAGACCCTTACCACGGACCACACCAGTAATGATGGTGGGCTCGGACTCGGAGTAGGCGAACTTGATATCCTCGGCCAGCATCCAACTCCTGTCGTCCCTCCATCTCACACCCTTCGGGGTTGTGTTGCAGAGTGATCGCATGAGATTGCCGCATTCTTGTCGGCTGTCGACGCTATAGAGCTTCTCCTGCTCGGGGTGGAAGTGTGTGATGAAGGACTTTAGGGAGCCCAGAACGGCCTGTTTCTGCTTTGCATTTTCAAGCGTCTCGAGGTCCTGAACCATGGTGAAGAGGGTTGACATTCCCTGGCTTTCCACACCTCGTAGAATCAACTCGCCGAGCTCGTCGACCTCAACACTGGCAGAGAGCACCACAACCACAAAGTCCGCCACTCGGGCAGCATCCAGACATGCGTTCAGGTCTCGCTGCACGGGGATGTACTGAAGCTTCTGCTTGAAACGATCGACGGACACTCGGAAGTTGCCCTCGGTCGCATTTTCTTCGATATCGAGGCTACCGTTGAGTTGTCGAATTGCGGTCTGAGCGTCGCCACCGGGGCAAAGAGGGATAACGGCGACGATCCGGGGTGCACCATCTCGGCCGGCAAAAACAGAGGTTCCTTTAACATGCTCCTTGTGCTTGTTCAACCGGGCCTGCTTGGCCTGGTTGCGACGGTCGAACTTGGACATGACTTGCTGATGAGGAGTTTTACGTTGGCCTTTCTCGTCGGGGACTCGACCTGAATCAATGTGTTGTCAGAATTCACATGCTTACAGCCGTGTCGGAGCACAAATAATATACCTTTCGCACGGTCTCTCAATTCATGTTTTGACGCTGCCCGAGACTTGAACGGCTTGTGCGTGACTTTGGTAGTCGGCCGATGCGAATGGGCCACAGCGACGGGCATCTTGCTGTCACCACCTGCCTTGAATCGGAACGGTAACGAAGCCAGGATGGATGAGCGCACACAAGAGCAACCCTTTCGTCTCGCAATAAAAAAAAAAAAAGTCGATATTGGCAATGGCAATATGAACGATTATCGAAGGCGGTGATGGCGGGGTTGTGGTTATCTAGAAATTTTTGTGCGGGTGTTATCGATAACATTGGTGGGTTTCACCTGGCCAATTGAATAACCGCGATAGGGGGCCGGACCCTTCAGTTCTAGAAATTTTGTCTCGTGCCAATGCAGTCCGCGATTTCCAGCCATACCTCTCTATCAACGAGCGCATCTTCGAGACGGAGCAATGGAGGTCGACACAATTGACCAGCCGATCACCAGGGTGCGCGAAAATGGCGCGCTTGCCGTGGAAGGCGCGCGAACACAGCTCGTCTCCCGACAAGAGCGCGAAAAGGCCCGTCGACTGAGAGAAGCCAACAAGGCATACGGCCGGGGCAAGAAGATCAACACCAGAAACATCAAGGACAAGAAGCTACGCAGCAACCTGAAACGCTTGGAGGGCAAGTTCCAGGATGCCGCCCTCAAAGCGAAAGACGCCGAGATCCTGCTCGAAAACACCTCCGGCTTCCTCGAGGCCGAGGGAGAGCTCGAACGAACGTACAAGGTCCGACAGCAGGACATCACCGACGAGGTCGCTGTGGAGACGGCTCAGAAGCGCTTCGAATTGAAGCTGGATGCGCTTGGGCCGTACGTGTTTGACTACTCGAGGAATGGGCGGGACCTGTTGCTCGGTGGTAGGAAGGGGCATGTTGCGACGATGGACTGGCGAGAGGGAAAGCTGGGCTGCGAATTGCAGTTGGGAGAGACGGTTCGCGACGTCAAGTGGTTACACAACAACCAGTACTTCGCCGTGGCGCAGAAGAAGTACGTCTATATCTACGACCGCAATGGCGTGGAGCTACATACCCTGAGGAGACACCAGGAGGTGACGCAGATGGAGTTCCTCCCGTACCATTTCCTCCTAGCAACAATTGTGAGTATTTCGAGCAGATGTCCTCTTGTTGGGGCGGTGCTAACATGTGAATAGGGCTCTGTTGGACTTCTCAAATATCAAGACACTTCAACAGGACAGCTAGTTGCCGAAATACCCACGAGACTGGGCCAACCCGTCTCCCTCGGACAGAACCCCTGGAACGCAATCCTCCACGTCGGCCACCAAAACGGAACAGTAACACTATGGTCGCCCAACTCCTCAGACCCCCTCGTCAAGCTCCTAGCGCATCGAGGTCCCGTTCGGTCACTGGCGATGGACCGCGAAGGTCGATACATGGTCTCTACTGGACAGGATCAGAAGATGGCTGTCTGGGACATCAGGATGTTCCGCGAAGTGAATAGCTACTTCACCCGCCAACCCGCCTCCTCCGTCGCTATCTCGGACACCGGCCTCACCGCCGTCGGATGGGGCACCCAAGCCACCGTCTGGAAGGGCCTCTTCGACAAGAACGCCCCCGTCCAGGAAAAAGTCCAGAGCCCCTACATGGCGTGGGGCGGCGAGGGCCACCGCTTCGAGCGCGTCCGCTGGTGCCCCTTCGAAGACGTCCTCGGCCTCGGCCACGACGCCGGCTTCTCCTCCATCATCGTCCCCGGCGCCGGCGAGGCCAACTTCGACGCCCTCGAGGTCAACCCCTTCGAGACCGCCAAGCAGCGCCAGGAGTCCGAGGTCAAGGGCCTGCTGAACAAGCTCGCCCCCGACATGATCGCCCTCGACCCCAACTTCCTCGGCGCGCTCGACCTGCGCTCCGACAAGCAGCGCCGCGCCGAGAAGGACCTCGACGCGCGGCCGACGGACATCGCGGAGGAGATCCGGAACCGTGCCAGGGGCAAGAACGGCGCGCTCAGCAAGTACCTGCGCAAGCAGCGCAAGAAGAACATCATCGACGAGAAGAAGATGCAGGCGGACGAGATTTGGAAGGAGCGGCAGGCGAAGAAGGACAAGAAGCATCAGGAGGTGGCGGCGGATCTTGGGCCGGCGTTGTCGAGGTTTGCGAAAAAGGAGTAATTGTAGAATTTTGGTTATATAAATACGGAGAATACCCCCCGCGGCCTTTTCGCGGTCATCATATTCTGGTTCTCGCCGTGTCTAGTGTCTTCCTCATGGATGCCTGTTCCCAAGACGCCCTGTCGTAATTGCAGTCTATCAAGAACTCCATGTAATAAACCACCACTCTATGTTCCCGATTGCTTTTATACCACAGCATCCCAGCCCCAGCCCTGTATCATGGCCATAGCACAGTCACCCCGATCCATCCTCCCCATCTACAACAGCTTCAGCCCCCCAGTAACCTGATCCACCACACTCCTCGGCGCAGGCCCAACACCCAGAACCGTCATACTCCCAGCCTCGATCTGCGTCCTCCCCGCGTCCTGGATAACCTCCGCCGTGAGGCCCAGCGCCTTGGCCTTGCGCCGCAGCTCCAGCATGGCCTCCTGGCTCTTGATCTGCACCGCGATCTTGGCCTGGCCGTGCTTCTCCCAGCGGGATAGGAGTTTTCGCTGGGGCGAGTCGGCGGGGGAGCGAGAGAGGGCCTTGTAGCAAGCGAGCGTGGCGTGGGAGCACTGCGCAGCGATTTTGCCTGCGGGGAATCGTAAAGTCAGCAATCTCTCCCACCCTTAAAGATGTTCACGGAAGGGACGGAAGGGGAGGTCAAACATACCCTTTGTCATCCCCAAATCTGTCCGCACCACCAAAACCAACTTGCACTCCTCCCCATTATCCCTAACCACCGGCTTCTTCTCCTCCTTGACAGCCTTCAAGCCCTGTCTCCGATCGGCATCGTCGCCATTCGCCCAGTTCGGGGCATGGTCCAGCAACGAATCCCCCTCGTCAATGTCGCTCTCATCGCTCTCGACAGGGTCGGACAGGTTGCGACGGCGCTCTTCGGCGAGCTCGGGAGAGATGAGGTAACCCCGGATGCTCCAGACACCAAAGATGTAGCCTGTAATGACGGAGGCGCAGGCCGTGACGATAATTATGCCCGTCTGGACACCTTGGTCGGCCATGGCGGTGGGCTGTTGAGAGGAAGGAAGAATTTAGGTGTGTGGTTGGTCTATTTGTGAAGAGCTGCAGAGCTGACTTGTGGTTGACAGGTTGGAGATGGAGCTAGGTTAGAGATTTGGTGACATCACGTGCGACGGCAATGACACTGGCTTCGATGGAAGATGGCAGTTCTTGGCAGATTCTTGGGTATCTATGGGAGTATATGTCGAAAAGTAAAATAAATAAATACATATAATGGCATTCTATAGGGCATTAAGGGGATTGTTCCCCCTTCTTTCTTTAGTTTATGATATTATTCTCCTAAAGTTAGTTGCTATAGATTTTAATTCTGCAGATTTTAATTATAGATTCCAGCCACAAAATGATACTAGACATGCATGTGAATGCCAAGCCTCAGGGGACCAAGTCACTGGAAGTTCACTTTGTTACAGAATTACGACTTCAGGCCACTTCACGGGAATCTGGAACAGAGAATGGTCTCAAGGAAACGCATAGTTACATATTAGGTACGTAAAATTGCCACGTCATGACTCTCCGCGTGTACTCCTTTCACGATATTGCCGTTACTAGTTCCATTCGTATGATACATAGACTTGTAATGTCATAGGCCTCAAGACTCCATATCCTTTGAACTCTTTCGAAAGATTTTCAACCAACGCCGACCAAGCCCCCGCCTGGATGCTTCTAACCACATAAATAAATCCCGTTATTTGGGTAAATTACATTACAAGGACACCCTTCTGGATGTATGCGTTCTCCTCAACCAAAGGCATGCATTCGAACATCTTGGCAAAGTCGTTCAGGCACTGGCTTCGGGCCTCGAGGTGGCCCTTCTTCTTGCTGATGCCTTGCTTTGGAACATAGTTGACATACTTTTGGCGGCCGTTGACAAGGAGAGGTCCCTCGCCAGTCAATAGCGAGTGGACGTAATTGAAGGCGATGTCCTCGCAGTTGAAACCCTCGTCGACGTAATCCCGGATCCGGTTCATAGATGTTTCGTTTGCCGAGTAGTAATCCATGAAGGAAATGTCGGTGAAAGCCAGGTTGGTAAGAACCATAGTGTAGCTGTCATGCTCTGGCTTGTTGGCGCAGAAGGTATACTTGAACTTGCCGTAGGAATCGAGATCGGAGCACCGGGCAAGGGCGCCAGTCAAGCGATTACGGCCAAACTTGCGCCAGGTCTGGAAGACGAACTCGAGATCGGAGGGGTGATAGAAGACATCGTCATCGGAGAGGAGGATAGACTGAGTCTCATAAGCCGGGTCGGGCCAGAGCTTCTGGTTCAGGCTGTTCTCCTTGGACATTCGGTAGCGCACAGGGACGCCGTACTTGGACTTGTAGTTCTTCGGGGTCTCGTTCTCGAGATCATTCCAGACGACGACGACCTCGTGCAGCGAGGGAATGCGTTCGCTCAGGAGCGCGTCGAGAGTGTCAGCCAGCTCCTTGGGTCGCTGGTAAGTTTGCATCGCGATACTATACGGTTCAGAAAAAATGCGACAGTTAGCCTCTCATACTCCTTTTCGGCCGTTCTATGGGGATGGCCCAAGACCAAATCGCGACGGGAGTTACATACGTGAACTTGTCGTCTCTCAATCCCAAGAACTTCTTCTTGGACTTTTCCCAGATCTCTGAAGACCCGGTCTCGTTGATGGAGGAACAAGACTTGTAATGGGGCATAATGTTGCCCAAAACCTGGGTCAGAGAGCCGGTGTTGGTGAGGTGAATGGTGACGATTATGGCGACCATAAAGGAGCAGACGATGAAGGTGCTGGCGATCCTTCGGAAAGGTCGGCTCCTAACCCATCCAAGGTGTTCTTTCGCCCACTCCAGGTTGGCCTGCATCTTGGGCTTCAACATGGTTTCCTTGCGGTCGAGGCTCGGCTCGGGGGAGAGATTTGAGCGGCGCGGTGGTCGCGATCGAATTCGTGGTCGAAATCGCGATTGAGATTGAAAGCGGCTGCTTCGAGAATGGTGGAAGAAGATGCGACCAGTCTAACGGTTTTACCAACGGTGGGAGACGCGGATTCCCCAGTCTGACGCCTTGTACCTCGAAAGTCACCTGACCGAAGAGGCAAGACGACAAAAGATACGAGGTTAAGAAAGAAAAAATGCAAAAATAAACTGCAATACGAAAAGCGCCCAAGTTTGAAGCAGAAGCCCGAGGGGGGTGGGAAACGAGTGACAAGGAGGTAGGGGGGAGAATATGTAAGAAGGGAGGAAGGGATGGGAGAGTTGTAAGGAGAAAAAAGGCTGTCCGATTGCACTAAAACTGTACGACGAAAAGTACCTATCTTTTTGGAGGGGGAAGGAAAATCAAGCTTCTTGCGGAAGCGCCGAGTTGCATGGGTTCAATTAATGCAGAAGAAGGGCTTAACTAAATAGGTAGCTAAGTAGATGGGGCTGCTCATTGATTGAACAGTCAGGGAACCGAGAACTTTTGCTTTCAAATATCACTCGCCAGTTGTTTCTCCGTACGGAGTACATGAGAAGAGGACATCATGTTGATGAGGGACGTCCATGAATCCAGAACACAAAAAACCCCCCCTGAAAGTGGAACACACGCCCTGCCCGGGCGGGACGGCAGCCCCTCGGACACCGTGCAACTTACGTACCCTCCCTACCGTAGTGTCCATGGTACGGTGGGTAGCACGCCCAACATCCAACAGCGCGGAACGAAAAAGGGTAAAAAAAAATAAAAATCAAGGAAACCGATCTCCTATTTTCCTTTTTCTTCAACTATATCGCATGCGGTAATTGCCACATTGGATCCCCGCCGACTTTCAGCATGGTCTTCATAACCGACAGACTTGATAGCGTGTACCTTACTGACGGGAGTGCGACTACAAACATAGTACGTACCCTCATCCCGACGGGGGAGAGACGGCCCGGGCTTGCACCCTCCTTCTCTCTCTCCTCAGGCCTTCTTCGGGCTCCACGAATGGCCTGTCCCTTTCACATGCTGCCTCCACCCTCATCACCCATTCGCTCATCTTCCTACGGACCACGAGGCGGCGCCTCCGCAACATCCAATGCGAACATCGTCCTTCGGCCACCACTTTGAGACGACCAAAGCCTAAAAACGGGCATAGAATCATCTGGATAACACGCCCCCCCGTCAGCAACGCAATTTCCATCCACAATCTATACGAGAAACGCGTTGCTAGCTGCTTCCCCTGTCAGGCTGTTGTCCCCGCCTCGCCCCCCCATGTAGATTTCGACCCATGTCTGCTGTCCAGGGATCTCCAACAGTGTCATCTTCTCCAGCTGAGCAATCAACGTCGAGCAGCATGAATGAAGACGAAAAGGGGCGGACCGTGCAAAGACCGGGTAGATAAGAGAGCCCACTTCGCTGCTTGACTGTTGGTCCTCTAGAATGATGGAATTAAGATGCTGACCCACGTCATGCTCCAGTGGCTCGGCGTGTCCTTTCGTTTGAAAAATACGTAGGGGGTGACGACGCTCCCCCCGTCCCAAAAGGATCGAGACTGGCGTTACACTTGCGCTGTGAAACCGCTGACAAGTCGAACTGCCGGCTTGGCCAATGATCTTGACGACATGACAGCGCTTCCCGACACTTCCTTGGCCAGTTGGAGGAGTCGGTTAGTATCATGAGCCTCACCATGTCGGTCGTTCGACCATACGACAACCGAGTGACCATTCAGTCGTATTCTAACGGACCTACAATGTACATACGGATACGGACGGTCAAATATCAGTCCCGTACCTCGCTTCACGTCTCGGTTAAAGCGTCTTCCTCTCTCTCTCTCTCATCAGCGCTTCATTCTACCTGTTACAGCTCTCCGATATTCAGGGCCGTCGGCCAGAGAGCATCGGGATGGCATCGGAGCAGCACCTAATCAAGGCTTGACGCTTCCGTCAGGCCGCTAACTACCTCCTGCGTAGTCCGTACCTCTTAGTAGGTAGCCAAGAGAAAGGAAGAAAGATTTTCGAAAGACCAAGACCTTCTGTGGCGTCGCGCCACCATCACTTGGCCAAAATGCGTCCCACAAATCGCGGCTGCTCGCATCGGCTCTCCAACTCGCAAAAGCCTCAATCTCTCGCCAACGACGCCTCAGATGCTGTTGTACCACGGTTACACGTAACAAAAGCAAAGCGATTACGTCTCCAAGAGAAAGAAAATAAAAAAAAAAAAAAAAGGAAAGAAAGAAAGAAAGAAGAAAGGCGTGTCTCAGTGTTAGCGAGACTCTTGTGTGTCATGGCTGGTAACAGGGCCCTCATTGTGGCCATCTCTGGGTGCTCCTCCAGTGGGAAGACGACCCTTGCTCGGCTGCTACGCGACGTGTTTCCCAATACGTTCATCCTTCACGAGGATGACTTTTATAGACCTGAATCTGAGTGAGTCGAGTTTTGTATCTGCAGATTCCCGAACGTATGTAGTGTCACCAACTAACAGTCATCTAGACTACCCATGAAAGATGGCCTTCTAGATTGGGACTGCGCTGAAGCCCTGGACATCACCTCCATGGCTGATTCGCTCTCTTATATCCGCCAGCATGCCTCATTTCCAGTACGTTTTCATTCCGCTCTTCTCCTCTTATTGTATCCACAACTCACGCATCTTCAGCCAACGCTCGACTCCAAAGAAGACAAGAACTCTGTCGGAGCATGCCCGGTCTCCGAGTCAGTTATCACCACCCAACGTGCCAAGGTCAATTCTGCTCTCCATCCCTCACATCCTCTCCACACATCCCTCCGTCTCTGCCTCCTAGACGGCTTCCTGCTCTACTCGCCCTCCATGGCTGCCGTCCATCCGAGTCTAGACGTCAAACTGTTTCTGAGGACGTCGTACGCAAAGGCCAAGGCGAGGCGTGAGGCGCGAGACGGCTATGTCACACTAGAGGGCTTTTGGGCTGACCCGCCGGGGTACGTCAAGAAGATCGTGTGGCCGAACTATGTGCAGGAACACGCGTGGATGTTTGAGAAGGGTGACGTAGAGGGTAAGTACAGAGTAGATGTGTTGGAGAGAGAGGGGATCAGGGTGCAACCTGACGTGGATGCCCACGGGGATATGAACAAGACATTTGAGTGGACAGTTGAGACCATCTTGGGGGAATTGAAAAAGCTTGTCTAGGCCGCCCGGTTCCTCCTACAGGCGCCACATGTAGTCTCCTATAATTCCTCAGGGGCAACCTACTTCTCAGTTTCGTTCAGATTCATAACTCAGTTGACCATAGAAAACACATCACAACCATCGTGAACACATTACCCTATCCGTCCAAGTCCATAACATCCCCCTCAGACGTCCTAGCCCTCTTCTTGTCCTTCATCACCTTCACCGCCTGCTCCGCAGCCTTCGTCATAGCCTCCTCCTTATTCAAACACCCCTGAACCTCTGCCATCAACTTATTCCCCACCGTCACCTTACATCGATACTCACTCTCCCCATCCACATTCTCTACAACTTCAACTTCGTACGAAATCTCCTTCTGGGCTGCTTCCTTCGTAAGCTCCTCCTTGGGATGCTGCACGTGGATTTGGTCCCGCAGGATCCGGTCTAGGTAGTACATGATACCGAACTGCTGGAGGACGGCCTCGCATGCCTCCAGCGAGCCGGAGTCGATCCACACAGCGCCGATGAGGGCTTCTAAAAGGTCCGAGTAGAATTTCCTGGCGCCGAGGCGTGCGAGCAATGCCCAGGGGTAATGTGTCCCCGTCTCGAGGGCATCGAGGACATCTTGGCGTAGGCCTTCGAAGCGCTTTATCGTACCTTCCTGCTCGGAACCGAGGGCAGGTGACGCATGGCGCATGAACTTCCAGAGGGATAGAGTGACTTCCGTCTCGCGCACACTTCCGTCCTCGTTGGGGACCGTCTCCTTTCGCGAGAGCCCGCGCTCGAGACCGACAAAGGCAAGGAACTCCCCGTTGACCATGGCCGTTTTAATCATATGGAGCGCCGATTGAGGAAGTGGAGGATCTGCGGCGAACATCTTCGTGACAATGATGTAGTCGAGGACGGCGTCACCGAGGAACTCGTGTCGCTCTAGGGACATTAGCTGGCTGTCCGCCGCGTACGAGCCGTGTGTCATCGCCTCGACCAACAGCGCCTTCTTTCGGAACGAGTAGCCGATCAACTCCTCCAGGGGCTCCATAGTCTGGGGAAGCTTCACGTCATCAGGGGCAATACCGGACAGGATCTGGCGAGCCCGCGCGTGTCCTATCCAATGCGTCGATCCCAGGAATATGGAGATGCATTTTAGGGCTTTCTCTATCCCTCCGTCCTGGAAGGATACTCCAATGAGCGACTCGACAACATCCGCGAGGGTCTTTGACCCCATGGTCCTCTCTTCTGGGGCAGATTCGCCTTCGAGGACATCGTCGACATACAACGGTCGCCACTTCTGGCCGGTGAACGATTTTGAAAGGATAAACTTGGAGAGCCCGTTCTCCAAGCAAGCTTGGGCAAGGCGGCGGTTTGAAATCAACTTGTCCTTGAAAAGCGACAGGAGGCCTTCTGGCAATGCAGGACCTAAGGATGGGAGTTATTCAGGGCCAGCCATGTAGACATCAGGGAGGACTCTTACCTTTAGCCGCGGCTTGAATGACAGCACAATACTTCAGGATCGAATCCCCTAGAAACTCGAACCTCTCGTAGTTGACAGGCTCGTTTGCGCCGCGGAAACTAATGGCTGCGAGAACCAGCTGATTATCCGTGATGTTGACGGGCTCTAGTAAGGTCGATGACAACTCGGCGGCAATCAACTGGACTTCAATCTCGTGCATGATTGAAGGAATGAGCATCCCAAACTGCGCGAACCGCTTTGGAACAGTATCAATCGTCGCCCAAGGGGCTGGGAGAACCCTCTTGTACGGCCTTGAACTCATCCCCTTCTCTCTCGGTTCCACCAGTGGATGCAGGAAGTCTGCCCTCTTCGTCCACTTATCGACTACGAGGTACGGGACATCCTCAGGGGCTGTGTCGAACCCTTCAAATCGACGCTGGACCTGGTCTGCCGCGGGCTTTGACGGTATGATGTCGATGTAGGAGTGCGCGCCCTTCCTCTCATCCCGGATCAGGAACTCCCCCTTCTGGGCCACGTCATGGTTGCCTTCAAAGGGCAAAGCACCAATCTGTTCCTTCGACAAGTTCGCGTGCTCCTCATTTGCAAACTTGATGACGTGAAGGCGGTCTTCCACCTGCCATCGATGCGCAAAGTGGAATGCAAGAAGTTTTGGCGTGTCGTCCGCCCAAGACATAGCTGAATCGTGAGACAAGGGCTGCGCCTGTTGAACCAGAATCCTCCATTCCCGGTTGAAGTCTGGGTAGATCTTGATCTCTCGATGCTGCTGCATGCGGACCGGGAGGAACATTGTGTAGTGACCCAGTGGCTCGTTGTTCTCATCGAACACGGAAACGGGATACATCCATTTGCCAGCCTCGACGTGCCAATCTTGTGCCACCCGTATCCAGGGGTTGAACAGGGGCTCTATCGTCAGTACAACGTCCAGTTCTACCTCTTTTTCAAGTGTCTCGTGGACCGGAAGAAGGTGATGATTAACTAGCCCCCCGTTGTACAAGGCTAGGTAAGCCTGGAAGGCCGCGTCCTTCGATGCATTCTTCTCTGACTGCCAGGCGAGGGCGCTCTCTGCCTTTCGTAGGGCTGGCGGTATCCCTGCTGGAAGCGAAACCGTTGCTCTGATCCCCTTATCCTTGTCGCAGTGGAAGATATAGTCAGGAGCGCAATCCGCCTTCACAGCAACCTGACAAAAGTGATTCAGGTTCTGCTTGGCATTATGTAGGTCCAGCCTCGCCTGCGACGATTCGACGATGAAATAGAACGCATCGGTATCCTCAGACATTGCGATCGCCTCGAGTCTCCTCAACTTCATTTGGTCCTCCCCGAACTTGCTCTTCATTTCCTTCTCTAAATCTTCCCAATCACTGCCGCTTGTTGCTGAACTTTCAAAGGCAACCATCTTGGACTCGTGCATCCTTGCCCTGCCACGACGCTGAATAAAGGATTTCAATGTCACCGTTGCAGCGAAGGAGACGACAAGATTGCACTTTGGGACGTCGATGCCCTCTTCCAGAACATTCGTAGCCACAAGGAGGTTAATAGCGCCTGAGCGGAAGTCGTCAAGAGATTTGGTCCCAGCCTCCTTGCTAAGCTCGAATGGGCTCTTGTTTCGGCCGGCATTGTTATTGGATGTGCCGACCATGGCACCAACACGATATCTTTTGGACACCGAAGGAATAGAGTTGAGAAGTTCGGCCAGAATGACTGCTGTCACTCGCTCTTGCACGAAGATAATGCCGACAACACCGTCCCCAGCTGCGAGGAGCTCATGGACTAGTTTGCTGACTTTTGGTGACAGCTCACTCAACTCAGGAGGGTTGCTTGTAGAGCTACCAAATTCGACTCGACGAAGGTACCCGGCCAAGAATCTAAAGTCATCATGCGCCTGAGAATCGGAGGAATCGCCACCCTTGCCTATCCGAGCCAGGAACTGCCGGATCGCTTTCGAAATGTGCTTGTCCGCAGCCCAGGGCCCGAGTTCGCTCAGTACACTCTTACTCCGATTCCAGAGCTCTTTCATTTGTCTCATAGAAGGGGTGTCATCTCTCATGATGGCCCATTCTAGATCCTGCCGACTTTGTGAGTCTTGGTTCCGACGCAGCCTGTCGACCCAGGGGTCTTTCGATACTTCAATACTCAGGAAGGCCGAGTGCAGTGACATCATCACCGCAGTTCTGGGAGGTGAATATGAAGGGTCGTATATGATACGCGCCAGGCGCGGCCTGTTGACGCATCTGAGGAGTTCCTCTTGATGTACCGTTGGGGTTATACAGGGGGCATCCATGGTTTTCTCAAGCTTCCCTACCATGTCGGCATGCTTCTTGTTCGAAATTATCGGGCTTGCTGTCAACCCTAATATCGCTGGGACGGGATGGCCTGCTTGCTTTCTCCTATCATAGAAGTTCTGCATGATCAATCGTCCGGGACTCTGGCCCACGCAATTGTGAACTATACCTCAAAATTAGCATTCAAATACAAACTGCCGAGAAAAGATGCCGACCTTCATCCACAACTAGAAGCGAGATCATATCAATTGTGACAAACCCATGATCAAGTGCGTCGAGCAAGACCCGAGGGGTGGATACGACGATACGAGTCCCATCCAAGATCTTGATCCAGGTGCTCGGGGACCAGGCATCGACATTCATGTTGCCGGTAAGCAGCTGTATCTGTGCCGATGGTATTTGGCGCTTGATAACCTTGAATTGTTGCTCGCATAGGCTGATGGTTATTCCAAAAAACCAGATGATCTAAACATTCTTTAGCGAGGTGTGTTGGGCATTCTGTTCGACTACGCACCTTGTCTCGCGATTCCGGCCTTGCGAGCTCTGCCTCTATACGGAGGACGGCACTATCGGCTATGGTCAGTTGTAGATACGCAAAGCATGCAGAAAAGATTTCGTACACTTGTGTCTTGCCACTTCCTGTATCCATCTAAGCCAAGTTAGTTTATAAACTTGGCCCTTCTTTAAGCTGACGAGTACTAACCGCAACGATTACATTGCCGCGCATGCTTTTCTCGAACATCTCTATCTGATATGCTCGGGGACTGATCATCCGCGGAACGGGCGAGTCTGTCCTGGCATCGCCAGCAGGGACGCCAGCGTCTGACGGCATCCCATCAGTCGGGACGACGGAGATGGTCTCGGTGATCTCTGGGGCAGGTTGGAGCGTTTTTTCGGGAACTGGGCTCCCAGACAACCGAGAGTTCGAGTCCCCGCCATCTTGTGAGGGTGGTTCCATAGGCTCCATGGCTACCCTGTTGAGTGATGGCCAAAGGGACGCCGTTGCGGGGGAGTCGTTGGATAGTTGGTCGACCACCGAAGCGGCTTCGACACAAGGAGGGAATATCGATCGAAGAAATAGGTTATAGAAGTCGACCGCGTAAATCCCATAGAGCTTCAGGGAATTCCGCGGGGGGGAAGAAAATTTGATGTAGGTCCGTCGAGACAACAATGGATCAATAGAGACGAGGCTGTGAATTATGTTGTGGCAGAGGAAAGTGGGAGGACGTCTTTGTCCTTTCAGCACACCAACCATAATCTAGGTATTCTGGAAGGCCCACCACCAAGTCACCAAGGAAAGCCAGGGCCCTTTCCCGGTGGGGGAAATGCAAGAGGCCTTCTTCGGGTTGGTTGAGATGTGATATATTTTTTTCGGTGAGGCCTTTTCAGATCCCAAGGGGGAGGGGTGTCCTTCTAATATCCAACAAGGCGGCTATTGCGAGGCTGGGTTGGTAGCAAAATCCCGGACGGATATGCACATCGGAGGGGGATGGATAACAGCCAGTTGACGCCCAGCGCCTACACTTCATGAGACGTCAGGCGCACTTGGTTTGTGCTTGAAACTCATCTTGTTCTCGTCACCCTGGTGGTTTGTGTTGTCTGTTATAGGGAACTCTCACTCGTGTAACCCTTTTTGGAGAATGCTGTGACAAAGATGACGTTGTGATGTTGATGGTGATGGGAGGTTGATGATGTTGGACACTGTAGAGGTAGGGTTCGCACAAGGGATTATTATATTCCACAACAAACGCGGGCAATACTAAGTAGGTAGGTAGCCTTGATTAAGGTTGTCGCAGAGTCGGGTTGTAGGCGAGTAGATGGTTTTGGTGGATGTAAAACGATATATTTGCATCTGCCTTTACTTCCAATTACCCTGTAATGGTCATGCTCAAAATGGACGCTCAGCACAGTGTGCACCTCTTCACACTGTGTCCCGGCCTAGATATCTCTTCTCACGTCATGAAAGCTTCCATTGTAATTCAAACCCACATCTTCAGCAACCCCAGGAAATCAGGAAAACTAGATGAATCTGTATCAAGTCCTTTTCTTTTACTAGTAATACCCACGTTGTAACCGTTAAATCTTTGTCCCACAAATCTTTCGATCGTGTCCTCACCCACCCACCCACCCACCCACCCAGCGACTTCATCACCAACTCAGTTCCTCGGAAACAGCCCAACCCTTGGCTACCTATCCAGTCCCACGGCACCCTCCCCGCCGGAGATCCCGCAAATATTAGAAGATGGATTCCGCCCATGAATTGCCGGTCAGCAATCCGGTACTGAGGCCGAAGCCATCACTTTCCTCCAACGCCATCCCAGGGCAGGAAGCCGCAGCCATGCAACTATTTGCGACGGGTGACAACTCTTGGTGTCAGCTCGTTGAGGATGTTGGCGAAGGAGATCAAGAAGCGGATAATTTACACGAATTCACGCCCATTTTAGAAGGGAAAAGCCTCGAAATTATTCTCACTACTGCATACAGCACCGTTGGTAAGGATGCCCCCCCCCAGACGTTCCCTACCTAGGTATCATATTGTACCTATTCGAGTCTTGGATCATCATGTTAATATTCTTAGTCAACAAAAACGATCACTTCGTCTACATGGGACACCGAAGTCACAGCATAGCCATGCAGAATGGGGAAATCCCCAAGAAACTGCAAATCCTCTTAGATGAAGTGAATACGAATGCTCCAGTGGTCCGCACCCATCCAAGATGCTCACCAAAACACTACTTTCCTCTGACCATATACCCATCTTTTCAGGCGTACAAACAGCGAAAGGGCGGAAAAGATTGGAAGAGCAAGTCCCGTGTCCGTCAAACGGCCTACTGGGATGTTGGCTGCATCATCTTGTACGAGAACGGTCAAATTGCGACAATGGGAGATAGTCGCTTCCAGGCATGCCTTGGACGTGAAGTTGACAGCAACAAGTACTTTTAGCCCCCCTAGAAGACCATTCGTGCCATCGCTGACCATGATCACAGCCCCGCAGATGAGCCATGTCTCGTAACCGACATCTGCGACCTTAAAGACCCCGTCAAGAAGGTCGTCGCCTCAAGTTACACCGTGGGTGCCCTGACGAAGAGCGGCGCGTTCTATGTCTGGGGCTCGACTGCCCCAAGGACGTGGGATGTACCTCCAGCCTTCTGTGACATCAACCGAATCGCGAACTATAAGGAGATCGACGGAGGAAAGGATGTACAGGATGTTGGTCTTGGGGTCTCACATGCAATTGCTCTGACCACGGACGGGTGCATATATGTGATTGGTCACAACACCCAAGGACAACTAGGCATTGGTCGGGGTTTCGAAGAGCCTGTCCAGTCGTGGACCAGGGTCGACCTTCGCTCTCCTCCCGGTTACGCCAAGGTTGGTGTGAGCGCCGGCCCCCAGGCTTCCTTTGTCATGTTCAAAGCACCTTAGTCGTATCGAAGATGTAGTGGTCTGCAACGAACAGGATTGATACCAGGACCAGCTCTATCGAGCCTCATTGACCCCTCTCTATTGTACAGATCTTCTCCTTAGTTACCCCCTACTCAGCAAGCATCATTTCATAGACTCGTCAGATAATCCTCAATCTCTTGAGGGGTGAGCTTTCTAAACCGGGGTCCCACCGCACCCTCAACGCCTTCGAGACCCAGAAGATGCTCCGCAGGGGCGCCAACAATTCCTACGCCATGTTAGCCAGATAATATCGATCAACTTGTCCCATTGGGTTCTTACCGATCTCAATGGTATCGCCATTCATCTCTCCCTCGATATTGTCCTTCAGGGTCAAGAGGGCAATGTGAATCGCATCCTCCAGCTCAAGCTCCTCCGAGTACCGCTTCTCCAAGAAAGTCTTCGCCTTGGTCGCGCTCTTGCCAATGGCCGTGGCCTTCCAGGGATAGTAGCTGCCTGAAGGGTCGACCTGGTACAACATGGGGCCGCCCTTGTGAACACCGCCAGTCTTCTTGTTGACCTTCTTCTCCTCGCCCTCGGCGGCCTTGTCGTCTTCGACCTCGGGCTCGATTCCCTCATCCCAACCAGCAACCAGCAAGCTCACACCGTAAGGACGGACACCAGCGGACTGGGTGGCCTCCTGCATGACTCGGGCGACGTCCTGCACCAATATCCGGGTGGGGGGGTACTCGTTGTAGATACGCTTGTAACCGGTGTGCGAGACTTTGCGTGCGCGGTCGACCAATACTCGGTAGTCGGGACCCATGCCAGAGTAGACCATGCCAATGTTGGGGGTGATGTTGCTGATTTTGGCGAGGGAGCTCTGGTCGGCGAGGGGGGAGGAGGACTTCTTCTCAGTGGCAAGGACAATTCCGTTTGTGGCTATTCTGTGTTATTGAACGGTCGTTCGTTGGGGACGAGTGAGGCCATCACCAACCTTTGATACCAAGAGCAGTGATGCCCTGGTTCACAGCGTTCAGAGCATACTCTGTTTGGCAGAAGAGTTAGTTTGAATGCCTAGATCGATCGCAAGTAGTGAAAGAGCTCAGAATTAGAGCATCTAGCCCATGACGGTGGGTGTCCATACCGATCTGTACCAGCTTTCCGCTGCAACCCAGTCAGCTCTCCGCAATGCAAGTTGTCGTCACTATCTGCAACATACCTGGGGGAGAAGGTCGTAAGGGAGAAGGAGTATCGATCCGCCATGATTCGAGATCCTGCAGCGAAAACGTCGTCGGCTGTATACGATTTGTGGGATGGCGGTGGACGAATTCGTGGTTATGGCTGAGGGTTGATGTCAAACAAGGCGAGGCTACAACTGGAGCTTTGGTGTTTGGCCAAGCAGCTGCCGCCTCCAGGCACGGCAACAGCTGCGCGTCAAGCTCAAGCGGGAGCTTCAACCGGATAAATCCATCATCCGAAATCCGGCGCCTAGCATTCAGACCCACCCAATACCATGTCAAATCAAATTGCATCGCCCTTTGCACAGCCAGCTTCCGACTCTGCACCTCCCTCTTCTCGGCAGGTTCGGCAGTGTTCCTAAATGTTCTACGAGCAAGCAGGCTGAGCTGGCCTTTTCATACTAATTCGGCATATTCTCCCGTGACGGGACAGTCTTGGCCTTGAGGGTGTTCTCCCCGCTCTCCCTACTCTTCCTTGTCTCACTCAACATTGAGCTTGAGCCTTGCCCGAAGTCTGCGATTTTACCATGTAGGTTGGGCCAGAAAAGCCAAGGACGTCAACCTCAAAAGCATACAATCTTGAAGCCCTCGAGCGGCTGTCTCATTCATTCAATTACCTCGTTTTCTTTACCTTTGCAGTTCTTGTTCAAATATGGACACTCGCCCGGCATGGGATTGGTCCTCAGTTGGGGATACCACCACAGCCCAGCAGCCTCCAACGGATCATCAGGCAGAGGCCTCACGGCCAGAGACACGGGCCGAGTCGACACCGTATCCTCGTCAGCCTGAACAGCAACCACAGACTCAGCCTCAAGCTTCTCCCAAGACCAGACGTTACGGCCCGCGAACCTGTCGTATCTGCTTGGACACTGAGGAGCCCAAATTTCCGACCGAAACCACTACCGCCTTCGGCCTCTCTACCTCCTCGTCCCGACCGACCTACGTGTCTGACGACCCGGATCTGGGCAGATTGCTATCGCCATGCAAGTGTAAGGGATCGCAGAAATACGTCCATGAGGGGTGCCTCAACGCATGGAGACTCGCGAATCCAACTGAGGCGAGGAACTATTGGCAGTGTCCAACATGCAAGTTCACGTATCGCATTACGCGCCTGCAGTGGGGCTCTGCGCTGAGCAGCAAATGGGCCCAGATCGCCTTGACGGGCGTCTTCCTCATACTGAGCATCTTCATGCTAGGCTTCATCGCAGACCCCCTTTTCGACCTGTGGTCCGATCCCATCGGAACTATTGGCGAGACTGTCACAAGCGTGGTTACAGATCTAGATGCATTGAAGGAGCCACCGCCACAGGAACCCACATCATGGCCCGAGCATTTTGTCAAGGGCTTCTTTTCCCTTGGAATCGTTGGAATCTTCAAGACAATGGTTGCGGCGTCACCTTGGCATTGGTGGAACATCCGGAGCCATGGAGTCGGCAGAAGACAGGGTGCTAGGGCGCGCGTGGAGAATATCAATCTGCTCTTCGTTATCATCGGCGCGCTTACCTTTTTGATGGGTATCTGGAAGGGTGTCAAGGCGTTGAGTGCCCGCGTACTCAAGAACGTGAGTGACAGGGTTCTCGACGTTGGCGGCGACGACGACGACGATGACGATGAAGGGTCTCGAGCCGGAGACGAAGCCCCTTCAGAGAGTAAGAAAGACCAATGATGATGGCGTTTGTTGTTACAGCTCTGAAGAAAGAGAAAACCTTTTGATTCGTACCAGACACCCAAAGCCACGGAGGGACCGCGTCTTGAATGCTCATGTCTGCACACTCTTAAGTTGCCTCGAACTTGCTCCTCCATGTCAAGTCAACTAGTCTGTGTGCAAAGAACTACGCTCTGTCTGTGCCTTGGACGAGGGCCGTTTTGGTCCCTTGTTCGCTGGCCAGTATGAGATTGTCAGCCATCATCTGCGCAATGGGGTGCCTTTGGGCGTCTATAACCATGCGAGGCATCTGCTGGGTACACAACAGTGCAAAGCAGTGAGCGGAATGCCCTGATATGGTTGATACATTTATATTTATTTGTAGTTGTTTCTACAGATGCGGTGTGCAATCACTGTTGGTTCCTACATTTATTATTTGAATGAGTTGGTGCCGCCGCATTGCATGTATTGTTCTAGAACTTTTGTGTGTCTATTCTCGAAATACGATGTCATTGTTGAATGCCACGTGAATACTTTGAACAACGAGCCAATTGACATCGGATATTCTTGCGTCCGATCCCGAGATGACGTTGAAGCTGCGTGGTTCGTCTCGCAACCCTGCCCTGCATACGAGGTCGCAAGGCCAGGTGGGTCGTCATAGTGTATGTAGGTAGGTACTTTCGCTGCAGAAGCCAAGAGGCCATATATCAGAAAGGTACAATAATCGCCGATCTAGAATAATCTGCTCATTGCTACCCGTCAACGCTCAACCTGTCGCTCGTTTCTATTTATACTTGAGCTGTCCATACTCTATTTACTACCTATTGTTCCTATTGAAACCAACCCTACATTAGCTCGCCCGTCTCGACGTTACACGAGTCCCTGATTGAGATCATCTGAAGGGTCGCCAACTGACGATCCTCTGGCCAGTCAAGGCCTCATCCTCCGCTCCTCCTCTCCTTGCAACTCGATGTGTTGAACCGAGAACCTTACGCGACCGAGTCCTACGAATCTTACACCTCACTCTGCGTCCGTCGATTGGGGACGCTCGCCCAAGATGCACTTCGCGTACCGCCCCCGCAAGAACTCGAACCCCCAGCTGTTTCGACCGCGAACCTCCAGACTACCAACGATCCGAAGAACTCGCCTAAGAACGATCTCTCTACTTCTCGTGTCTGCGATTATAGGGCTGTGGTTTTTGTTCCGGACGAAAGCGCCGACGCCGTATAGGGAACATGTGCCGTCGGGCAAGCCAGCGGTGGTGGTCCTGACCGTGATCGACACGGCACAATATAGTGCGAGTTACCTGCAAACTATCAAGGCAAACCGAGAGCAGTATGCCGCGCGACATGGTATGACGGGTTCTCTATACTCTATGCTACATCTACAGTCTCTGAATTGCTTGTCCTAGGCTACGAAGCGATGGTGGTTGAGGCCACCAACTACGATACCGCCGGTTCACCGCAGTCGTGGTCCAAGATCATCGCGATGCGCCATGCGCTCACGCTGTACCCCGACTGCACCTTCGTCTGGTATCTTGACCAAGACGCTTACATCATGGACTTTACGAAATCGCTCGACGAACAAGTGACGAATCCGGCCAAACTGGAGAGCTTAATGGTTAAGGACTGGCCCGTGGTGCCGCCGGACAGCATCATCAGAACATTTTCACACATGAGGGGGAGCGACGCATCCGTCATCATCAGCCAGGATGATGTCGGTCTGGTAACGAGTAGTGTTGTAATTCGGAATGGCGACTGGGCCAAGTTCTTTGTCGAGACGTGGATGGATCCTCTGTACCGAAGCTACAACTTCCAAAAGGCCGAACGACACGCCTTGGTAAGTCTCTGGTGGCAGGCTGAACATGACTTGCGAGAAACTTAGCTGACTCTCATCTCTAGGAGCACATTGTCCAGTGGCATCCCACGATCCTGTCCAAGCTCGCCCTCGTACCGCAGCGCACGATTGCTGCCTACGGGCGCAACAAGGAGGGTAACTCGTACCGCGACGGCGACTTTGTCGCTCTCATGGTGGACTGCACGGTCGTCGGCGCACAGAGCTGCGAGAAGCAGGCGCAGTATTATCAGCAACAACTGCTAGCCAAGTACCCCCCGGAGGCGTAAAACATGGACAACTACCTCATGACGAACTAGACGTGGAAGTTGGGGCGTTTCTGAAGTCAGTCTCACCAGGACGGTTTAGGGGGGGGGGGGCGGAGGAAACGTGAAACTGTGCTATACCATGGCGTTTTTTTGGGAACTTTGGAGATAGGGCTCTGAGTATCTAGAGGGTATGCTTGCTGGATGGAACTTTGCTAGGCTTATACCAAGATGCATGAGGATTTTCGTATCGTTTCCTTCTCCGGAGTATTTTTTTCGGCGTCGTTGGATTGGTGGATGTTGATAAAAGACGGTTGTTGCAAGGATGAATGTACAACATCAATGTCTGGCCGAGAGGCTAGAACGATCGAGTTATAATAGTATTACCCTACAATTGCCCTTTTCAGGGAAGAAACGGTGTCCCTCGTGAACGGAGGGATGGGAATTCATCATCTCGGTAACCCCACGCGTCGGGCGACTGGGAACATTCATGACAACAACCCAGACCCGCGACAGCATCTAGTTATTTCCATGCCATGCCATGTCCATGCCCCAAGACCCGCGTTGTTGTGGTTCCATTTACATCATTCCCAGACCCTTCCGCTCGCTTGTGCGCCTTGTAACATAGATGCGTCACCGGAAGGGGAGGGGGGGGTTCAATCGTGGTCCGGACATAAAAGGGTGGTTTCTCATTGGTAGCGCAAAGGCCGATTGAGGTTGTCGGGGACGGCGTTTACGGGAGATGCCCGTGTCCGGGGCAGTGGGGAGGGAGACCGGCTCGGGATTTGGAAGACACGGGGACGGGCTTTTTTGGGAGGGTGTTTTTTTTTTCTTGGTTTTCCTTTTGGGATTGGGTTGATGTTACGGGAGGGATGAAGATGAAGTGAGTGGCTGTACGTGTGTAACTAACTATGTGTGTTGATGTTTGTATTGTTTCTGGTATTTTCAGAGGTCATGTTGTTGTGTTGTGTGGTGTTATTGTCGACAGGTTCAATCTTTGTTGGGGAACTCTGGGCTGTCTTTTGTCGTGATATCATCACTCTCATCCCAATATCACCCATCCATC